>MNCI01007206.1:151209-174892 GCA_015680685.1 Gnetum montanum
CAAGTAATTGGACTATCCAATCAGAAAATTACTTGCCCAACAAGTTAGGAGGTTACTTGCCCAACAAGTTAGGTAAGTTACAAAAAATCTTGGATGGTTGTAACCACCATAGATAAAAAGGTTGCAGCTGACAAGTGTCCAGTCCATGTATGACATTAGGTAAATATCCCATGAATGTTTGTCTTTGAATATATTTTTATATAGAGGTATCCAAAATACCAAATTATATTCAAACGAATTGATTTAGGGAATGGCCGATGAAAGAAAATATACTTTTATAAAGAAAATATAATTTTCCAAAGTTAACGCTATGCAGTTAAACTAACTGCCCGATAGATTTTCTCTGTGCGCGGCCCTCTCCGTCGTTGGTTTGTTGCTAATGCTGCAGCACTCTTCACATCCAAATACGCGGCCCGATTGGCCAATACTGCTGCTGCTACTCAGAACACACTTCGCCCGAATCTTGAAACCCGCTACCCCCAGATGAAGACAAAGATAGATTCTACTCCTTGCTCCCAAAATCAAAAGGAGTCACAGGCGACAGAGGAGCTCCTTCAAAACAGGCGACGCTGCTGCTGTTGCTTTCTCTGAAGCTCTCGCCACAAACGAATGGATGCGAGAGCAGCTGCTTGCAGGACCATCTCGTAGAAGCATCTCTCGCCAGACATTTGCTCAAAAAATCCATCGCTTCTGTAGAGAGAGCCCCTTCAGGAACACAAGGAACATCAATAGAGCACGCAATTTTGAACATGGCAGAAGCAGCGCAGGTTTCAGAGCAAATAATATTCGACCATGGCGGCCTTCCTGTGGCCATTTCGACCACGAAACACCCAACAGACCAAACATCCGATTCAGGCCTCTGCTTGCCCAAAAGCAGAGTCTCCGGAGCAGACCACAGAGGAAATCCTTACTATCATCATCATCATCATGAAGATGAAGATGAAGAATTTCTGTTGCAGAGCCAAAATCTGCGAGTTTAGCACGGCCGTCGGAGGGGATCAGAACATTGGCTCCCTTGATATCTCCATGAACGAATCCTTGCTCATGCACGGATCGCAGAGCCTGCAAAACATTCCTCAGATAACATCTCAGGATGGATTCCTGCAGCGGCCCTCCCAATTTCTTGACAGCATCCGCAACGCTACCTCCCGCTATGAATTCCAAGAACATGTTAAACAACCGGACTCCATTCTCGGTCGTTGAATCGTGACCCAAGGAGCAAATTATGTGATCGCTGTTGAACTGGTTCAGGATTTGGTGTTCTCTACGAAGAAGAGCGGCGCAGGCGGAGCCCTCAACGGCCGATTTGACCGCAAACATCTTTCTGTCGGAGACGGCGGTGCCCTGCCACACTGTGCTGAAGGAGCCACAGCCCAGTCTGGCCCCTCTTTGCCACTGAAACCCTCGTCCAAGGTCATTGATGGTAGCCATGGATGGAAGGAAAATGCAGGCAAGCAAAGAAACGAATGTGCAAGCAAGCAAGCAACGAGTGCTAAATTCAAACTCAAAGTCTACAACTGTGACTAAATGAATGTGTGTCGTGCTGGCATAAGTGGATGTCCATGTTCCTCTCTTTTGCAAGAATGATAATGTTGGTGCAGGAAACAGTTTCTGGACACTCTTTCTCTACTGCAATTTTGATTTCTCATGCCAATGTGCCTGTCAGAGCTTTTCTCAGTTTTTCTGTTTTCACTTGAGTCCAGCAGAATAGAAGCATCGCATGACTGAATCGGACAATCATGAAATACGAGACGAAGCCATGCTCCTCATAATACTTGAGAACTTAGTATATACATTAGGGTATATTTTTTTTATGGCACTGAGAGTATGAGTTAATGCTACTCACAGCATTTTGTAGTTCATCTACAAAAGTCTTCTAGAAATTATCATGCCTTTTGGTGGGCTAAAATCTTACATATTTTTGGCCTTCCAAATGATCAAACTATCTTTTAGTTAGAATTGCATGTGACTATTACTCATACACACTTGCAACCTTTTACATAACCTATGAATCACACTTTTTACTATTGCTCACAGTATATGTGCGACTCCCATAAGGTGGCATTGTGCAGTATGAGGTAAAATATAAAAATGACCACAAACAATTTACCCCCTTCATTCTTCTTTCTAGGCATTTCATGAGGATGACATAAGCATTACAAGTGAGTGAAATGCATTACACAACAAATCACATTGTCTTTGAAGGCCAATGTTGTTGATGATATTTCATTTGATATTCAAATGTCAAGGAATCGAAGATTCCCCTTCACTAAATAGATTGCACACTTTGTATGACTAATGGAATAGTGTTTACTACTAATAAGGTACACTACTTGCTCTCATTTTAGTCATGGTATATTGAGTTATTAAACTTGAAATTTTTTTCAATTCATAATGCCATACTTAGGTTTCCAACTAGTCATAGGTAACTATCGTCCTATGATTATTCATAACATTTCGATTTAAATACAAAGTTTACAAGAATAATGTTGGTATAAATTAGGTTTTTTTTTCAATCTTTTACCTTATTTTTCTTGGTTGTTAACTTTTAGTCTTTGTTGCTATACATTAGGGTTTTTTTTTAGATGGCTATTACCTGCAAATAGTACAAGATACTACTAAGCATAGTAACTTGTAGTACACTATTGGAAGGTCTAGGAGGGGTTTAGGATTTGTGTGAAACTTTTACCTTGTTTCCCTCACAACCCATCTAGTAAACTATGATTCCCATGGTTTAATATGGCTTACATGATTATGCGCAAGTTGTATTAGGTCACAACATTGCAAGTTAAAAAATTAAAAAACACTACAAACAATTTACTGATTGACCGCATCATTTTCTGAATTTCATTAGTACTGTGGCCAATGTAAAGCATGGCAAGGAAGTGAAGACCATTACATCAGTATTAAAATTTTCATTTAAGGCCAATCTTCCTATAGTCAATAGATTGAACACTAGGTAAGAATTTCAAAATAATGTTTGCTAATATGCTCCACTGCTTGTCCTCATTTCGGTCATCTTTCATTGAGTTAGTGATGAATATGCTACTCAAATATATGTATGTTTCATATGTAGTGTGTAGAATTTTTTAAGAATGTGAGGAAGTTGAGAGAATGCAAGTTTCTAGAAAACTATGTGGCAACAAGAAATACACAATCCCCTAGCAGGCCATTTCTCAAAAGATAATATTCAATGGTCTTATTACTATGACAATGCATTTGCTTGGATATGTAGGGAAAGAGTAGATGATTTTATTAAGGGAAAACAATAGAATGAGATATTTCCTTCAAATTTTCTATAAAATGAAAAAAAAAAGAAATGAACAAAGGAAACTTGCTCATGACCAAACCATTACACTAGTTGCATAATGTAAGTTACTCACTACTATTTTGTATTTATGTACTAATGTCTTATAATATAAAGATGCACAATTTAGAAGACTACAACCCTCATTTAAATATTTTTTTATTAGTTATCATTATTAGTATGAACCAAATGTTACCATAAGAAGGTAGAAAAAGAAATAAAATTGGAAGAAAGACTAGTTGTCAATGTCATTTCATAGTTTGCTATATGAGAGGAGCTGGTCCTGTTGCATGTATTATATATAAAGGCACGAAGCATATTAACACATCAAGAGCTTACTATCATGGCTTGCTTAGTCCCATGATAAATAAAAGAAACTCACAATCCATACACATTTCCAGTGAGGTGTATCAAAAGATAGTGTGTTTATGGAAAGAAGGATTACCAATAGATCTCATCTATGAGAGGCATATAAAAGATCTTTTTAAGGGAGGATAGGAGTTTGGGCTATCAAGAAAGAGGGATATTTTTCTTATTAAAAACTACATCTACAACATTTGCAAAAATGTAACCCCTAATTACAAGAAAATTGAGCATGATAAAATTAGTACCTAGCTTTCGTACCAAATGACTAGTGATATTTTCTTTTACTACCAAAAAGAGAACCAAGAATAAGGTGTCCCATTGATCATCAAGCTGCAATCACCTTGGATGCTTAAAAATATGATTTTTCTATCTCAATGTAGTATCCTTGCAATGGATTCCACTTTCAACACTAACAAATATGGTGTTAGTTTCAATAATGGGTGTTATTGTTCCATTTTAAAAATTATTGATGTGATGGTAGTCTTAGTGACTAATTACAAACATGTGGTTTTCTTTGCAGTAACATCTTAACAACATGATGGCTCTTGATTCATATTATAATGGACTTCGAGTTGCATGGCTAATATCCTCAAGGTGCATTGAAACTGATATAAGAGATTTGCTTTTAAGGCTCCATCAAAGAGGCAAGGCTAAGGATCCTAATTAGACAATAAATGCTTTCATGCTAGATGACTCAAAGGCATATATGAATGTAGTGAGGTAACTTTTAAGGCATCTGAAAACATACTTTAAATCATGCTACCTTGGTTTGAGATATCTTAACATGTGCTCAAATTTCATAATTTAACCTGTTTGTTTTTGGAAGTAGAATTTTTTTATGTATTTGCCATGTTTGGAGGGCATGGAGGAAGAACTTGGAAACCAAAGTTAGAGATTTCAATTAGAGAAAAGTAATAGGTGATCATCTTAATCATATTATGAATGAATAAAAAATTGTTGTAGATGTTGTTGTGGAAATGACAAATTTATTGATATGTTTCAAGAGAACTTAGAATTCATTAAATACTTAAAACAATAGTGGTTAAATGGAGACAAATTTAGGGAGTTTTTATTCCTTGGTATCATTTCATAGAAGTTCATATTCACACTCATATACTCTTTGCTCACTTGTTCATTGCTTCTTTTTGTCTTTAACCTATTGTTTCCAAAGATGTGGGCAAAAGCATTCTATGATGTTCCCCATGCACAATAACACACAAATAATGCTATCAAGCCATACCATGGATTTTTAAAGGGTAAATTTTTAAGATATATAAGAAACATGAAATACCAAAGGATTGATTAGCTTATATGGAGCCTGAAAAAGCTATAGCTAAGAAGACGCTTCAAAACTTGGAATGACACCAGAGACATTAGGATCAACTAGCTAGAGGTTTGTAACAAATGAGGTAGACATGGAAGAGAATATAGATCAAGATATGGAAGTGGAAAAAGGTAAAGCAGATGCAAAATGGGAGACTAAAATTCTTAAGCTCAAAAATAGATTAATAAAATTTGCAAAGACATTGCCTACAGACAAGGATAGCATTTTAGAAATAGAAAAATATGTGGAATTGTTGGAATTGAAGTTCATATTTTCATGTAACACTAATGGATTGGTAAGAGAAAATATTGTCTGGTTGAAATAGTCCTACCAAATGTACTTTCCAAAAGCTTTCAAAGCCTAATTGTGCAAGAAAATATTTTGCTGAGGGTGAAGATACTATTTCTTTGCTTTTCTATGGTTATTAACATAGCTTACATTGTGTTCTTTTTATTTTAATCAATTTCATTTTGCTTGCAAATTGGAGTGTAGATGGCCAAGAGAATCAAGGATATTCCTCTGATCCCATGCCTACCCTAAACCATTGGCTCATTTGATACATTTTTGTCACTGTATTTTTGTTTTACAACCTTGGAAAGTAAACTATGATTGGAGGATACTATGTACTTGTTTTTGATTACTTAACAACATGTTTGTCACTCTATTCTATTGGATAAAACTATGTTTTATATTAATTAATTGGCTATTGCAAGACTATGTGTTGACATGTGTTACCTAAATGTACATTGTTAATTACATTTTAGATAATGATCCCTATATATCATGTTTAATTTTTTTTATCAATACAACCAAAAATACTGCAATTTTTAAGAACTACAAGAACATGTGATCTACATGTTCCCGTAGTATTTTAAAGATAACATGTGTCAACGTGCTTCTCGCCAAAATACTTCTTTTATTTTAAGATCTGTGGCATCATGTGTTTTGCATGTACCTTTAATTTTTTAGATAACCTATGTATAGCTACTTCTCACAAGAATTTCACTTTTTAAAAAAAATTGTGAGAACATGTGATTCACATGCACCTGCAATTTTATTAACATTATATGTGAGAACATGTGTCATGTAGTATTATGCATAATTTTATTTTATTTTTGTATGTGACTCACTCCTGCTTCGCAAAATTATTCTACAAGTTCATGTCATCCACATATCTCTGTACTTTAACTTTTTTATAGAAACTAATATAACACAGTGTTCTTCAATGTGAGTGGCACTTTTCAAGTTCAAATTGCAAGTAGCAATTAAGACTATAAGTTGCATGTTTTTAAGAAGTATGACATTCGCAATTTTTCATGCATCTTGCAACATAAAAATAAAACTTTCTAAAATCATAGAATCCCTTAAAGAGAAAATCATATCCTAAGTAGAATCCTCCTATTTAATAAAATCGTAGACCATCATTGCTCACCCTAGTGTGAGGAAAAAATTTAGGAAATTGAAAAGTGCAGTGTGGTTTAACATACCCTCCCACTCATTACTACTTCAATGTTTGAAATTCAATTCTTTGATATGAAGTCCTCTATTGTTGCCTTGGTAGCTCTACTGTATGACCTTCTATGACGTTGCTTCTTGTCAAATTTCTACTACAAGTGAGTGAAAGTTAAAATGCTAAAGTAAAAATAAAAATTATCTCTGAGATAATTCATTATATTCTTTTACCTTTTACCCCATGATGCGAGGTCCTGCAAATCACATTTTCAAAATACTATGAGTTGCACATTAATTATCATCTCCCAATTTATGTTGAAAAATTAAATTGTATGGTTTATTTGTATGTTGTAAAGTTAGCATCTAGTGGGTAATGGCTATAGCAAATGAAACAATGTAAAGTGCAGAAAATGTTTTGTTGGAAAAATAAGTTCAAAATAACTTGAAAGCATTTAAATAGAATTTTGGTATATTACTTGATTGGGAGGCTTTGTACATGGAGATCTATTCAGGGAAATTTAACAGAATTGATTTTCATGAGGGCAAAAGAACTATCCCAGGAGGACACAATATAGTTTATTTAAATAAATTTAATTTCCAAAGCATGTTGGTATATAGGATTCTCTTAACATTCTTGGAACTTTTTTTAAACTTTTATCTCTTTTATATAGTTTGAAAATATTTTTTGTCAATGCTATAAATCAACTTCTGAATTTGTTATTTTTATCATCTTCAGAGCATGATCTCATAGAGGAAAAAGGTGAATAATATTATAGTTTACCAAAACTAGAACATCCAACACAAACCAAAAAATCTAGTAGTTCAGCACTACATTGGTTTCAGTTGTTTCAAACTCTTTAGCTTTATGGAATTTACTTAATAGCCTTAAAACCATTACAGATTCTAAATACATGGCATAAACATTCAATGAATATTATTACTAAAAAAATGTGGATGCATCTTGATGAATGTTTAAGGCTTATCATCTCTTATATCAATGCTAGCATTTAAGTGGGACCAATAATGTAGAATTATCATTTAAGAAAAGGTTTATCTCATGAACAAGACTGTTGGTTTGAAGCTACTAGAAATCCCAACTACCAAGCCATGGAAATCATCTAGCAAAGCAATCAATTCATGTAACCCTTTATGTTCTAAGAATTGAATATCCTATCATCATAACTGATAAAAGTTCATGTAATTCTTTATGTCATAAGAATCGAATATCCTGTCATTATAGTGGATAAAAGTTACAAGTTGTAACTTTTCTCAACTTATGACGTGTTACACATTTGATGGGACGTGATATCGCATGAGCCGTGATATTGTGTACGTGATATCGTGGCCGTCGCGATATCGCATCCCTCGCGATATCACATACGCAATATCACATCTTCCCCCGTGATATCGCAGTGCACCATCATATCTATAAATAAGAGGCGGCTCTCCCTTGTTTCTTCATCCTAGGCTAGATAGTAGGGAAACTCTGGTAGATTGATCACTCCATAGATAGAATATTTTCCATGTGCCCGCAGTAGGAGTCCTAAAGTGAATGGATCTTTATTCGAGCAAACATTGTACCTGAACACAACTTTGTGTATGACAATAAAGATGAGCTTCTTGGATAAACCTTGCAATGCATGGAATAGGATTTTATTACTATTATTTATTGCCTATTATTTATTATTTGTTATTTACTGCTTTCCTTCTCAACCCTTCTCTCCTAGTTAAGTGCCTCAGTATGACCACTTCAAGCACGTGCGTTACGCATGGTGATCCCAACAATGATTAGCATTTGGTAGCCATGATTGCATCGGTTCAGGGTGTGTACGGTAAGTGGGAACGGATGCTAACGCTAGGCAATTTAGACTTAATTCATTAGTTAGAGTTAGTAATTAGTTTCTCAACCCTTCACCTTGTTAGCATAGGAGACATAAAACATAAAAAACTATAAAAATCATATACCTCGGACTTACTTAACCATACACTGTGACAACTACAAGTAAGTCTGGGAAGACAACGAATGATTAATCCTAAGTGTTCCAAGAGGCGTGTAGCCACTTAGTCTCGGAATTTGACTGGATCATGCATGCTATGCTCATATTCATATGGTTGAGTGTAGGGGTATCTTGCCACTCATCAACATTGTTGAGCTTATTTGGTTATAGGTATCTAGCACTATATATTGTTGAGCCTCCTTTTGTTTTAATTTGAAATTTGGTAAAGGGCTAGCTCTCAAATCATGAGGTTTGGATTTAAAACTGGTAATATTGGAAAAGAAGTTAGGATTTTATTCATCTATAACTCTTCCTGAAACTACCCTAAACATAAGGAATACAAAGGTTTCTAAGCAAAATATTAATATCCTATTTGTTGTTTATTAAATTTCTTTAATATTGCAATAGGAGTGTGTGCTTGTCAGTTCAAAGAGTTTATTGTTGAAAATCTTTAATTATGGTTTAGGATGCTGATTTAAGATAACTGTTCTTGAAAATGGATTGGAATGGTTTATAGCAATGTAGTTATTGAATATTGCATTTATGGTATGCCATGAAAAGTACAAGTCTATCTATCATTAATTATCATTGGCCAACAATGATTTAATTATTAACATTTGAGCTATAATATATTTCTATGTTCTCTAAGAGGACTATCATCACAACTAGATTCCAGGAGAAGATCTAGTAGACTACATGATGTACAAGAGAGGGCACAATCACAGGGTAGACATCTTCTAGGCTCTAAAGCTGCTAGATGGAATGCTACAAGAGAGCAGGAGCAAGAGGCATATCACCATGCACAAAAGACATTAGCATGATAAAAGTGACAACGAAGGGAGGAGAAACTCATATCAGCCACCTTGAAGAGTCCAAGGAACTTCAACACCTGGATGCAAATTATTTGGCCTAAGATACTTAACAAGCTTGTTGAATGTCGTCTTGATTTCATCATCACCAAAGGTGCTGATTACTATGAGGAGGAGGCCAGTCAATTCTATGTGGCATATCATCGAGGATCAATTGTCTTGAAGGTGGTCAAGATTGGTGACTTCACCTACACACTTACAAAACATATCTTGAGGCAAGTTCTCAACATGGGATTTGGTCCACAATGGGAGTTTTTTGTGACTACCACCTCAAAGAGAAAAACATAGCTATTGAGCAAGGTGCCCAAGGTGGAGACTAATGAAAAAGGATGGCCCTACAAGAACTTCAACCCACAACAAAGAGTTTTGATCAAGGTAATCCACACTCATGTGATGTCCTTCGTCCCTATGGTCTCTCTAAATTTATAAGGGGACTATTCATTGAACTATCCCCACATTATCATGAGGAGAATGGAGATCAATAGCAAAGATTCTACTATCGTGCCTTTCCCATCTATCATGTCTACTCTTTTTAAGCACTAGAAAATCCAAGAACCAAATGAGGATGACAAAGAGACCCAAGATTTTGGATGAGCAATGAAGGATAGGTTGAAAGCCCACATGAATTCCATGCCATTGGAGACCAATCACCATTTTGAACAAGTGGATAGAAGGCTTAGCTACCTATCTATCAATGTTCAATCATTGGCTAAATATTCATATGAACATTTTCAGTCATTGCATGTGTCTATTTTAGCAATGATGGAGGATATTACTAATCCCATGTTCATTGAGATGGCCACTCCACTCCATGAGTCAAAGGTAGGACCATTAGGAATAGCTAAAATGGAGGAGCAACCAATCACTGAGGTTGATGATACTATCACAAAGATAGATTTCATGCAAGCTAATCCTCCAAATGAAGCTCAAGACGACATTGCACTAAGATTAAGCTAGACAATTATGTCTTTGAAAATGTATTTGGTCATATTTACCTCTGACATTACTTTTTGATGATATCTATGTATTTACATGGTCTCTTACTAATTCTTTTTTTAATTCATACCATGATCTCTTACATTACACAAAAGTATAAAAATTACTTATAATGCTTATTAACTTCTTCAAAAAGTTCAAAGGATTTTTTTTATAATGGGTTTGTTACTATTTATTATAGTCATGTTACTTTAAATATCTTTGAAACAATTATTTCTAATGGTGCAAAGATAATGTCTTTTGATTTATTTTCTAAAGGAGTAATAGTCCTTGAATCATTACTACTGTTGACATGGATAAATATTTCTTAAATGTTATCTTGAAATATTCAGGACAGTTTTTGGCAATTTTTACTTTTTATCAAACAAGTAACAAAAGTCTAGGTTGTAGCTATAGTCAAATAGAAGTTCTAGAACATTAGAAATAATTACAATGTGAATGACATGCATTTTGCAATTTGATCACAGGCCCTATATTTTAAATAGTGCTACTACACTGCGACCATGAATGACCTCAAAGTTAGAAATCAAAAATAATGTAAAAATAGTGTGAATGACATGCATCTTGCATGTTAGTTGCAAATCTCCATGAGTAATAATGCAATGATGTCTTGCAACTTGCAACAGTTTGCAGTTTACATCCAAAACTATGTTTAAAACACTACTTGAAACATGCAACTCGCATTCATCTCACAATTTTTAGTTTATTCCTTGCAATGCACTGCAACATGGATGTGCTCGTAGTTTAAGTGAATAGTGTGATGACATCTGAACCGCATGACCACATAGTTGATAATCAAAACCATAGTAGAAATAGTGCTAGGAACATGCAACTTGCATTTTTCTCATAGTCTGTAATTTATTCCATGCCATGCACTACAACACACAGGTGCTCATAGTTTGGACTACGGGAGGATGCTAGTCACACCACCTTGAACCATAACTAGAATCTACAACTAGATGACCCTCTACCTTCCAGAAGCCAAGATCTTGGAGCAATTGAACCCTTTTGGAAGGTTCAACTACCTTTAGGATAATCTCCAGCCTTTTGGATGATCCTCAGCCTTCCGATAACATCAAATTAAAAGAAATTGTTGCATTCTAGAAGGACTGGGTGCCTTCTAGTTGGGACTATGGGAGGGTTTTGGTCGCACCACCCCACAGTATAGCTGGAATCTATAATTGAACGATCCTATGTCTTCCAAGGACCAAGATCATGGAGCAATTGTATCCTTTTAGATGGTTCAATTACCTTCTAGATGATCTCCAACCTTCCAGATGACCCTTGACATTCCAATAGCATCAAATTACAAGCCATTTTTGCCTTTTGGAAGGACTAGATACCTTCTAGTTGGGACTGCGATAGGATGCTCGTCACACCACCCCATAGCATAACTAGAATCTACAATCGAATGATCCTCTACCTTCTAGAAGCTAGGATCTTGGAGCAATTGAATCCTTCTAAAAGGTTTGATTGCCTTCTAGATGATCTCTAGCCTTTAGGATGATCCTCAGTGTTCTTGTAACATCAAATTACAAGTAACTGTAGCCTTTTGGAAGGATTAAGTGCCTTCTGGTTAGGACTATGGGAGGGTGCTAGTCACACCATCCTATAGCCTAGCTAAAATTTGCAATTTGATGACCCTCTGCCTTCCAAGGGCTAGGATCTTAGAGCAATTGAACCCTTTTTGAAGGTTCAACTACCTTCTGGATGATCTCTAACCTTCTGAATGATCCTCAACCTTTTGATACCATCAAATTATAAGAAATTGTTCTATTCTAGAAGGACTAGGTGCCTTCTGATTGGGATTGTGGGAGGGTGTTGGTTGCAACACACTATAGTATAGCTAGAATCTATAATCAAATGATCCTATGTCTTTTGAGGGCTAGGTTCTTGGAGCAATTGTATCCTTCCAAAAGGTTCGACTGCCTTTCAAATGATCTCCAACCTTCTGGATGACCCTCAAACTTCCAGTAGCATGAAATTGCAAAAAATTATTGTGTTCTAGAAGTATTGGGTGCCTTCTTCTTGGGACTATAGGAGGGTGCTAATTGTACCACCCTGTCGTATAGCTAGAATCTACAATCGAATGACCCTATGCCTTTTGAAAACTAGGATCTTGGAGCAATTATACCCTTCCAAAAGGTTCAACTACCTTCCATATGATCTTCAGCCTTGCGAATGACCCTCAGTGTTTTGGTAGCATCAAATTACAAGCAATTGTTACCTTCTAGAAGGATTGTGTGTGAATGTGAGTTGCATTAAACATGCATCCTAAAACATAGACCAACTGGAACATAGTGTGTTTGACTATGACTCACATCTTCTCGTAGAATATCTACATATGGTGTGAGAATATGCAAATCACATCTTTTTTTGGAAACTAGGATGACATGCCAAACACATTTTCCTCATAGCCTGGAATCTAGATAATAGTGTGTGATGTTGCGAGTCAAAGTTAATTTACAAGCTAAAACAAAGACATTTTAACATAGTGTGCTCAATTGCAACTTGCATGTTCTCGTACTCTTGAGACAATGTAGGATACTATGATGTACATGTCATTGTAGTCTTCACCTGTGGGCTATGAGAACATGTGAATTTCAACCTAAATCTAAAGTACAATGACATGCAAGATGCATGATTACGCATACTAAGAGTGTGATTTCATGCATTTCACATGGTATCACAATGCAGATATGCGAGGATAATGTGACACTCATGTTATCAAAAACTAGTTAAAATTATTAACTTTGAGATTGGAAATTAATTTTTTAATATCTTACAATGCCATATATTTATTTCAAGCATATTTAGGAAGCTTTTGTTTAATCATGAGTATCAAACTTGTCATAACATATCAGCCACAATTAAGAATGAGTTATGAGAGACCAAAAATGTTGTAACAATTCATAATTGAATGGATATAGAATATCAAATAGTCAATCTTGAGAGAAAACATTTTGGGCAATTTACACATAGTTTTACAAAAATGATAAATGTATTCATTACAACCAAAAATCATTTATAGAATCATGGAAGAGATGCATTTACAACACAATAGCAAAAAATTAATGGAATGCATCATGTACAATCACTATAATCAAATTTAGATACATCACATAACATAACTAGACCATGTTCACTGCATTTCTCTTTAGCATGTGCTACAAACACATGTTTCTCCAAACTTGATGAACTCTAGGAGAACTTAGATTTTCCCATATCATGGACTTCCAATACACTAAAACATAATCATAAGTGAAATTTGACTCTTTACAGAGTACCAAGTGATGTAAATAGATTATTGTATACATTTTACAATCATAGCCATTTTCTTGTTTCAGAAGACCATCAATAGTAATAACATTCCATTTTGAAGCTAATTTTTTCCTCTTTCCCTTGATTTCAATGACATGATCATAGCAAAGAGGCTCACCATCAAATAAATAATCAATAAAATTCAACATCAATTTCATAGCTACTACAAGATGTTTTGAGTAAGGCATTGAATTATAAACCAAAATTTTATATACCATTACGTCAACAACAACAAGAACTCAATGTCCACCAATGTTCAATGGAAGATAGAAGAATGTGTGTATAGATTACAAAAACTCATCTCGACACATTTTATCTTTAATCTCTTTAACAATATCTATTTTTACAACAAAATTGTCAACTTCTTCTTCAACATATGTACCACTTTCAACATTTACGATATGTCTTTTGCTGCCCTTCTTTAATCTATGTCTCAACTAGTTCTTCTGAGAAACCTATATCTTTCTCTCGAAGGACTTTAGATAACATTGAAACATTCTATTGAAGATGAAATATTTGGTATTCTGAAATTCATGAAAATCATATAAAGACTTCTAAATTTCCTTCAAGTGCATGATGTAGACATCTATGATATCATTGTCTAGCCATTCTTTCCATCCTTTTTTATAAAAATTCTTCAAAGAGAATCCTATGGTAACATATGGGGTAAATGATATCCTCACATGCTCTTTATTGTTAATTAGATCATAAACAACAACTACATCAATTTTTCAATTATTGCACATTCATCAATTAGTGTTTTGAATTTAACATTAGCATCAACTACAAGGTGGAAAAATTAGATATTAAACTTAGAGTGCATTTTACAATTAGAGTTTCATAGATATAATAAGACAATAGGGAAGAAACATATCAAAAAATTCAATTTCTAAACATAACAAATAAAACAACAATAACAAGTTTAGTTACCTGTTGCTTTCTGGAAATTCTTCATCTCATGGATTATCTATTCTTTGTTGTACTTAGCATAAACAAATAATCTCTTAACTGCTTTGGATGTACCCACATCACTCAAATCTATTACACATATTGACATCAAAAACATTAAAAGAGAAGCTTCCAAAAATAATAAATATTTAAAGAAATAGAGACAATGTATAACATCATACCATTATTAGGGTCTTCTATGATGTTGCCTCTATCAAGGTGAATGTTTTTGGCCACCAATGCATTCCTTAGCATGCATTTTTTTAATATTTAGTGCTACAATTTCATCATCCATTTTTTGATTTTGGACAATAAGCTTTTCCATGCAACTATTTTTGTTGGCCACAAGGTTCTCAATTTTTTCCTTTAGTGCATTGTTCTCTTTCAACAAGTAAAACTTGTCAAATCTTAGCTCCTCCAAAATATTCTAAAGTGTTGCATTACTTTCAAAATATTGACATAATGTCTCAATTACATTATCTAACTTGTCTTTGATTACTTTCAGATAACATTTGCCATGATAGCATACATCTTCCATAGAAGGTTTCTCATCTTCTTTGACATCAAATAAGCATTCAAGCCTCTCAAACAATGATGCATTCCTAAAAATGTTGTCATAATCTAACTTCACTATATCCTAAAGTTATGCAAGGATAAACTGTATGTTGCACTTCTGTAACAATTTGCTCACTATAATTGAAAACCCAAGAGAGTCTCTGACATCATGAAGCTACCATGCCCTTCCATGCCTCCTCATCTCAGACAATATGATCACTGGGATATCAAAAGGAAGACCTTCATTGTTATCCAATGCCTACATGAGTAAAATTTCATTATTGGAAATCTTATCTTTGATTACTTTTACTAAAAATAAAGCCCACTACATAAATTTGAAAAGCAACAGTAACTCCATATAGCAATTTGGGTTGCTATCTTTTTTACTAAATTTTTAGGCATAGTAAATAAAGTGACCTTTGCTCCACCTTCATTCCTTAATAGTTGGCTCAATGCTGCATGGAACTTGTATGATATCTATAATATCATTTGCATTGAAGATGAAATTCTAACCTTGTATTGTGACATGCAAAGTATTTACACCATCTAAGACAGCATCAGTCAACCATTCATAAAAATTATCAATAAAATTTCTATCATAGTAGCCTTTCATTGTCATCCAATTAAATAGTCCAATTCTCTTTAACTTCTCACAAAGAATAGACATTTCTGATAACTCCAAAATAGTTTTGACATTACATTCACAAATTAAGGCAATAGTTGCAATTTTAGAAATTAATAACATCTAGAATAACATAACACAAACAAAATTGATGAACAACTATATTAATATATTTTTTAAATAACTACAATTCAAAAAAAACTACTCACTCAAAAGATCTCTTTGGCTATTACCTTTAGCTTTTACAACTTTTTTTTTACACATTCTTTATCTTACATCATTTTTTTCCATGTTATTAATCTTTTCTAATCTTTGTTTTACACCATTATTAGTACATTTGCTATTTCTAGAATATTTTACATTTTCTTTTATTTTATTTGGTGTGATTTTCTAACTTTTGTTAACAAGTGCTAGGTACATTGGTAATGCATTACTTGATGGTGGTATGTACTCTTTTTGTTATTTGATTGTTGGTGTCTAATTTCTGACTTTGAATTTCATTACGGATAATTAGGACATGGTTTCTTTTTCATGTAATAGGAAGTAAGTCCACAACATCCACCCATCCACAAACTCTATGATTTTCATTGTTTTGGAAATGTTCAGTCCCTTTTTCATTAATCAAACTTTAATAAATTTGTGACTGGTAGTTTTCAAAATTGGGAAGGATTCAAAGGTTTGAACAAGGTATGGCTTCAATGGGATTTGGTATTCTTTGTGCTTTTCTATTTGCCTGGGTGCATGTGTGTTTTCATGAACTTTTTACTGTTCCATGACAATTAATAAAAGGAAGTTCAATAAGTCCTTGATTGGTGTCATTCTCATCAAAAAAACATGATGAGAATTCAAAGCACATCCCTTGGACAAAATAAATGCATGTGTCTTTGCATGGTATGGTTCCCATTTCAAAAAAAACAAAACAATAATGGGAATTCAAAGCACACCCCTTAGACATAATAAATGGGCTACAACCATTGGTTCCGTGACTCATCCCCTCTAACTAAGGCCCTTCCTCACATCCTACTTCTTCTCTAATAAGGAACGATGGTTGTTTTGTGGGAGCACTCTTATGTCTCAAGGGATGGACTAGTCTTAGAATGATGATGCGAAGTCACTTAACATGGTTGGTTTTGGTCTGGACTAAGGATGGATCCTATCAAATCATTTAACCACAAAATCCCAAGGGACTTCATGTGACCATAACTGGGAACTTCATTCCACTCTCTCTCTCTCATCCATCTATGCTTTCCATGTCTCACCTCACTACCGAGTTTATGTTTTGGTTTAATGTCCTGGCTTGATGTGTTGGAACTCTTAGTTGGTTACTTCTAAGTTTTTGTACTTAACCTTTTATAACCATTAATCATCCATGGAGCCCACAAACTTTTTGGTTTGAAGTTATGCAAGGGCATAAGAGGCCTATGCCTAATTTGGGGAGGACCCACATACATATCTTTTAGTTGGACTAGTTAAGTTCTTTATCCTTAGACATTTTTACAATAAAATTCTCTTTTGTTTACCCCATCAATGACATCCAATCGTACACATCTTTATAACATTTTGCAATGGATTCATCTTTTTATTATTGTGAATTCTTATACTCTCTTTAACTATTTCCTTGTGTTGAACTTTTCCAAATTTAATGGACTACTTATCTCATTTACCCTATTTGTTAGCCTTCCCACCAACACTACTCAAGGAACCAATCAACCATAATCACAACTTAGCTGAGTGTAACCACCAACAAGACAAGGCATTTAATAGTTATGTGTTACACCTTGCATACTAATTTTTATTCTATTATGATTGCAGTGGGAAGCGTGGACTGGAAGTGGGACTATCTTCATCAAGGAAGACGCAGCAGTGACACACAATGAGGACCATTCATGATCATTAGATCTTCTCTCTCTCTCTCTCATTCTTCTACTACTAAGAGGTGTTGGATGTTAGTGATATCTAGGATGTTCACTTCTTTTATCATGAACACACAATGTTGTAAAAATTGTAATTTTGTAAACTTGGGCACTCAGAGTCTATCTATTTTATCTAAGTCAATTTGTAATGTTAGTCAATAATCCCATACCTTCCGAATATGTGTTGTAAAGAACTTGTTCCTCCTCTTCTTCACTCAAGGACGAGTTTTCATTCAATCATGGGGGTATGATGAACATGTTTTTGACATTCACTGCGATGTCACGTACATGATGTCGAGGTCCAACTATGATGTAGCATATGTGATGTTGAGGTATATACTCCAAGTCTATAAATATCGCACCTAGACTCTAGTTTTTATCATCAGTTTTTGGTCATTTTCTAGTCAAAGTAGCAAAGCTTTTACATTTCTTCTTTTCAAAGTTAGAATATTTTTTGAGTGCTCACAGAAGGAGTCTAAGTGTGTACGGTTCTTTGTTCGAGCACTGATGTACCTAAGCGCATCAGTGTGACAAGAATAAAACAAACTCTTTTAATAATCCTTACAACAATAAGAATAGCTTAATATTTTCTTTGTTACACTTTACTTTCATGTACTTAACTTGAATGCATTTGCATTAAGAAATTTATTTCTACTTACTAATGAACACAAGCATGACCACTTTGAGCATTCATATAGTACTTGGTAACCCAGCAACACTATGTGTGTAGCGGTAACTGATGAGACGCGGTTTACACTAGGCCGCGATATCGCGTCTTCTCCTGCGATATCGCGTACGCGATATCGCGTCCCGCCACCATTTCTATAAATAAGAGGCGGCACTCCCCTTATTTCCCAATCCTGGCTAGTGTAGCGAAGCTCTGGCAGATTGATCACTCCAGAGTTAGAATTTTTCCCCATGTGCCCGCAGTAGGAGTCCTAGAGTGAACGGCTCTTTATTCGAGCAGCTTGTAACCTGAACCCAAGTTGTGTACGGCAATAAAGACGAACTTGTTTGGATAAACCTTGCAGCACGTGGTTTCATTTATTGCTTTATTTCCTGCTTTCCTAGTGCGTTCAAGTACGACTTGATTACGAGCGTCTACGGACGTGTACGGCTAGTCAAGGAATCGGCTGCTTGACGCAATGCATGAGTACGACTCAATTACGAGCATTGGATGCTTGGTAACCCAGTAGCGTATTCCAGGATTCTGCGCTTGGTAACTCCCGGGTCTAATGTGTACGGCTAGTTGAGGAATCGGCTGCTCATTGCTAGGCTAGATCGTGTGATAAGTACGACTTAGTTACGAGCACCCACGGGTGTGTACGGCTGGCTAAGGAAAATCACACGTAGGCTAAATAGGTGCCTCAGTACGACCACTTCGAGCACTTGCGTTACGTGTGGCGATCCCAGTAACGATTAGCGTTTGGTAAGCTGCAGTTGCATAGTTCAGGGTGTGTCCGGTAAGTGGGAACGGATGCTGACGCTAGTTAATTTAGACTTAGATCTTAGTTAGAGTTAGTTTAGTTTTCTCAACCCTTTCTCCTGGTAGCATAGAAGATAAGCGAAAAATACCAAAAAAATCACATACCTCAGACTTGCTTAACCATACACCGTGACACTTACAAGCAAGCCTGGGAAGACAACGAACGATTAACCCCAAGTGTTTCTTGTGGTGTTAAGGCATTTAGTCTGCGGAGTTCGACCGGATCGCGCGTGCACGCTCGTATTCGTATGGTTGAGTGTAGGGGTACCTCGCCACTCATCATTGGCGCCGTTGCCGGGGACTAAGTGTTTTTACGCCAATTGAACATAAGGGATATCACTCACATCGTTGTGAGCCTAAAACGAACCTTAGGGTTAATCAGTTAATTCAGAACATAAATAACGGTGAAAATTAGCACACCATTAGAAATGGCTTCTTCTCATGCAATCAACTCACCTAAGGACAATACAGGAGAAAGTCAGGATCATACGCATAACCGAAATCAACCATGTCCTCAACAATCCAAAGTCACATATACTCATCCCGATGAGTATGTGCCAGATTTTACCTTTGTTTTCCATCAAGATGAGCAACTGCGGTGGAGAGACATGCAAGGTAACATCGTGTTACCCCCAGATCGATCCGCTCCCAACATGCTTTCCCGTGCTTTGGTACAGTATGGCATGCATGAGCTGCTTGCTGAATACGTTTTGGATGATTATGACACAAGGGATTATCATCCCACAAATGCCCAACGTATTCGGGATGCAAGGCAGGAGAGCCAACATTCACTATTGAAGGGCAAGGTTCCCCACGTCATTAGTGAAATAGGAGAAGAGGAACCCCTCACGATGGGTTTCTTAGAAAATGATGTTCCTCCTCCTCACTCTAGTGAAGAGGTTAGGCATCAGGGCCTTAGATCAACGATACATATTCCAGGCTCTGATCCCCGTGAGCACCAGCTGTTCACGGCAGGAACAATCACTCGCACTAATGACGGACTCGTTGATCGTCACAACGATCGGGGCCGAAGCAGCCGAAGAGAAGGCAAGAAACATCACCATGGTGATGGATCCCCTTCTTCTTCCCCTTCATCACATCATTCACCCTCTCCTTCCACATCTGGGCGCAGCCACCATGAGCATAACGCGGAAAGTAAAGGTAGAAGAGATGAAATGCCTCGACAAGAAGGTCGAGAGGAGTTAGGACAAGGACAAGGACGTAGGGAGAATAGGGAACCACAACGTAGACATCACAGACGTCATGAAAGAGATGATCATGACGAACCCCTATTCGCAACCCGAAGTATGCTTGACATTAGAGAGGCAGTTAGGATTCCCACAAGGCATTTGAAAGACAGTAGGATCAAGCGTTTGGATATAAATAATATCCCACGTTTTGAAGGGGGATACAACGCTGATCCTCAACATCATTTACAGGCATTCCACGACGCCTGTGCCTTGCAGAACATAGACAATGAGTGGCAGAAACTCAAGTTGTTCCCAAGGACACTCACTAAAGAAGCGGAAAGCTGGTACCGGTCCTTAGAACCGGAAACCATCAGGAGGTGGAGTACGATGCTCGAATTGTTCAACAACAAATATCAAACGTACTCCAGAGTGTCTAACTTGCGTAAGCAGATCCAAGGCTGGAAACAAGGAGCTCATGAATCCTTGGATGCTGCCATGGCCCGTTACTACACATTGCTACATCGTTGCCCGGGCCATGGGTACGCTAAGCGGGATCAACTTCGCCACCTCGTGGATGGGCTACGAAATGAAACGAGAAGAACTCTTGGGACTTACGCCCAAGGGAGACTCTCCCAACTAAGAGCCCATGAAGTTGAAGTATTGTTGGAACAAGTAGCGCAAGAAGAGGGTGAGCTACGGAAAAGAGAAAGTGCGGAGGAATACAACCGTGATCCCTCCCTTCGTAAGAAGGGAGTGAAATTCTGTGATGAGGAGGATGAGTCACCACTCGAAGAGTTGGTGAACAGGAAAACTGTGCCGATCCAAAAGTTAACAACGGAGGTATCGGCTAAGGTAGACCAAATGTGGGATTCCTTAGACTCACGAATAGAAACAGTCCTGAAAATAGTAGAAGAGTCTAAGGATGAGCAAAGTAGTGATAAAAGCAAGAACATGCGGAGAAACTTTAACCCTGCACATAACAAGGGTAAGGGAAAAATCTCTAACTCCGATGAGGCTGAAAATTCTGATTCAGACAATGACGGTGGATGTGAGGTCTGCTATTATGACCATCCTAAGGGATGTTGTCCAATTATCTCACATCTGCAGGAGTCTGGGGTGTATGCATTAAATCCAAGACTTAATCAACGGCAAACACCCAGAAGGTTACCTTATCCACAAGGTAACCCGAGGCAGTTCCACCAACCCTTGACGTATTATCCAAGTGGAACACCTCCGCAGCCCATCGAGCAACATCAGCAGTGGCAATACCCACAGTCATGGGGGATGCCACAGCCAACACATCGATACCCTTACCGGCAGCCTGATCCTTATGGTTATTATGTGCAGCAGCCAGTTTCTCCAGGTGACGCTATGAGTCACACTCCACGCCGTCACTACTACGCTCGGGAGTACTTCAGAAGGACTCCTTCTCCTCCGGGAGACATTCCACATTCTGTCCATCCTCTAACTCCACCCGCACCTTTTCCTCAAGTAGTTCCCATAACACCTCCTGCTCCAACAATGCAAGGGGAATTACCTACCCAACCGCAGCAACGTCACGCCGCGAGATCTGTAAATATTCAGAGTGTAAATATCCAACCGGACACTAGTTCTGGCGATAACTGTACAAAAAGGAGACCCTTTTTCAGAACTAGGAGCCCGGATAGGCTCTCGCAACAACAAGCGGACGGGTATATGTATAGGCCTCTAACTACTAACACTTCGGAGCACCCTTCAGTCCAAGGGAATGTAACGCATACGGTTATGCTAACACATACCGTAACTGACTGGATCAAGGTAGGCCACCTTCCCAGGAAACTAACTGATCCTGGGAGTCCCTTTATTCATTTGCAGATCGCTGGGAATGCACCACATCGAGCTCTTCTTGACTCAGGTTCCGGAGTCAACTTAATTTCGCGAAAGATGTATCACGCCTGGAACCTGCCCCAACTTAAGAAGAGCAACATCCAACTAGAGCTGGCAGACCAGTCCATCACTATTCCCTTGGGTTTGGTGGAGGACGTTATCACCACTGTGTGTGGTTGGTCCTACCCAGCGGATTTCCTAGTGATCGATGTTAACAACAACGAAGGGGACTTCCCAATTATAATGGGAAGGGCATGGCTAAGCACAGTAGATGCATGCCTTAGGATCCGTGATCTTTCCTTGGAAATCTCCAAGATAAACATATGTGGAAAGATCGAGAAGAGGATAGTTCCATGCATCACATACAGTGATTCATCGGGTGATGACACGGAGGAAATGTCTCCATGTCACAGGTGTGCCCAGGAAACTCTGCAACAAAGATGCCTGTATGTAGCAACCACACAAGAAGTAGTAGACACCCCGTGGTTGACAGCTTCTCATAAGAGCAAACAAATATGCATGGAACGAACTGAGGCAACTCATGCCAACAACCGTGGCATAGACACATTGGAACGTGAGCGTCGCCAACTTCCAACCCTGAATTTAAGATCATCAATTGGGAGAAGTTGGGCACTGCTTAGAAATTCAAATAGGCGCTCACTACTTCGGATCTCTCCCTCACAACTCAGTCATGGGGGAGATGGCCACCTATGCTAATCATATGGGGCCCTCAGTTCTTTTTCAGTTTTTGTTTTACACATTTTTGTTTTACAACGTTTTTGTTTTTCACATTTTTGTTTTACAATTTCTTTAACTTTTCTAATTTTTGTTTTACAAATTTCTTTAACTTTTCTTGTTTTTGTTTTACAACATCGTTATATTTTTCTATCTTTTTGTGTGTGTGTGTGTGTGTGTCATCCATCATGTAAATTCGTCACCCAATAAGTGTTCGCGCCGATGGGATGAACTATTTTTCATTAATTGCTAATGTTTGGTTTTTACCTTTAAGTTACATTGTTGATACTAAAGTATGTTCTTTTGATATGGCAGGCAATGAGATCACTTCATCCATCCATCCATCCAGTCTATGGTTTCCCTTGGCTTGGAAATGTACAGTTCTCTTCCAATAAGAACTTTAATGAACCTGTGACTGGGCATTTTTCAAACTAAGGAAGGACTCAAGGATTTGAAACGGGTGTGACTTCAAGGGAACTTGGTGCTCTTGTGTTGGTCATTCGCTTGGGTGCTTGGATGTTTTCTTCTTGGGTTTTCTTACCGTTCCAATGTAACCCAATAAGCGGAAGCTGAGACAATAAAAATAAAGAAGTCTTTGCATGGTGTGGTCCCCACGCATAAAAACACAAAACAAAAAAAAAAGAAGACAAAATGAAAAAAAAAATGGAAAAAGAAAAAAAACATGATGAAAGAGCTAAAAAGCTAAAAGTGAGGATTCAAAGCACACCCCTTAGAC
>MNCI01007206.1:176864-201843 GCA_015680685.1 Gnetum montanum
TACAAGCAAGCCTGGGAAGACAACGAACGATTAACCCCAAGTGTTTCTTGTGGCGTTAAGGCATTTAGTCTGCGGAGTTCGACCGGATCGCGCGTGTACGCTCGTTTCGTATGGTGGAGTGTAGGGGTACCTCGCCACTCATCAGTAACCCAGCAACACTATATCACTACTATGTGTGAGGTTTGGTAGCCCAATAGCACTATATGTGTTCAGGATGTGTTCAAGAAAGTGGGATAGTTACTTGTGTTAGGCTAGATAGACAATAACGAATTATATTTTGATGAGTGGCGAGGTACCCCTACACTCAACCATACGAATACGAGCATAGCACACATGATCCGGTCGAACTCCGCAGACTAAGTTCCTACACGCCTCATGGAACACTTAAGGTTAATTATTCATTGTCTTCCCAGAATTACTTGTATTTGTCACAGTGTATGGTTAAGTAAGTCTGAGGTATATGATTTTTATGTCTTTTTCGATTTTATCTCCTATGCTGAAAGGTGAAGGGTTGAAGAGACTAATTACTAACTCTAACTAACTAACTAAGTCTGAATTAACCTAGCATCAACATCCGTTCCCACTTACCGTTCACACCCTAAACCAATGTAACCGTGGTTACCAAACGCTAGTCGTTGTTGGGATCACCACGCCTAACGCATGTGCTCGAAGTGGTCATACTGAGGCACTTAACTAGGAGAGAAGGGTTGAGAGAGATTTAATTCCTAATAAAGCATGTAAATGATAAACAGTAAATAACAATAAATAAAAGTCCTATTTAGCCTTTTCCATGCACTGTAAGGTTTATCTAAGAAGTTTGTCTTTATTTTCATACACAAATGTGTGTTCAGGTACAATATCTACTCGAATAAAGATCCGTTCACTTTGGAGCTCCTACTGCAGGCACATGGAAAATATTCTATCTCTGGAGAGGTAAAACTTCTAGAGTTTCGCTAAGGGTCTAGATCTAGATGAGAAAACAAGGGAGAGTCACCTCTTATTTATAGACTTGGCGATGCACTGCAATATCGCGTGGGATGCGATATCGTGGCCCATGCGATACTGCGTCCCATCATATTTTAAATTACTCTACTCTTCATTCTTGTTGTAGGTAATCAAATATATAAAATATAAAATAAGAAAAATCATATACCTCAATTACACTTAAACCATACCCTTAAACCTCACAAGTGTAGTTGGGAAGACAATGAACGTTTGCAATGCCCATTTCACTTCCTAGAAGAGCTAGTATACTAGATAACAATAGGTCCATGGAATTCGACAAAATCATGCATAATGCCTTGTGATTTGTATGGTTGGTTGTAGGGGTACCTCGTTGCTTATCACAACTAATTTAATCCATACTATGAGTACTCAAAGGAAAATAAATTCTAACTTTCATAGAGAAACTACTAGAGTTTGATTATGCTATGACAACAAGTATCATAAATGCAATGGATGTGCACATTTATATAGGAAAAGTACCACACACTGTCAATGTAGCTTACTAATTTGAACCTCATCCATATTGAATAGAGAATCTCAAAAATAATATGACATGGAAAAGTCAAACTTTCCAATTAGAGAAATATCTTTTCAAATGTACAACATTATAATTGAAAATTTTGAAAAAACAAAGAAAGGAAAATTACTTATTAAACAACATTTACATCACTTTAAATAGAAAGGTTTCATGGAATACTAAATTTTATAACTTTGGTGAAATACCAATCTTTCTAGGAAAGAAAGATCCAATAGAAAATTATAGAGGCAAAATACCAACTTTTTTAGGAAAGAAAGATCCAATGAAAAATGATGACACAAATTGTTCATCATATCAACTATCTATCATGATTTATTGATCTTATGTTGAAAATATTTTCCAATAGTTATAGCTCACTTGTCAACATAACTTTTGATCATTGAGTTAACAATATTTTATCTATTCAAACCAATCAAAACTTCCTATAGTAGAAGTAAAAATATTTACAAAAGCTTGTTTTTTCTAGTTTCTTTATTTGCATTTGATCATTCTTATAATTGACATTAACTTGATTTTTCATATTTTTAACTTTCTATTATTTTTTATCTCAACTTCAACATGTTTTTTTCTTTTCTACAACATCTTTTTTTCTTCTAAGTTTTCTACTTCTTAAAGCTTGAAACCGTACTAGTTTCAAATCCATTCTAGATTCATCATCAGTGTTACTAAATAAGCAAGGAAGATATTATTTATATGAATAATGATAATGGTCAAATAGATTTATTATTATTTTGTTAAAGGTGATGATAGATTTTTAAAAAAATTTAAAATTAATAATTAATTGCTATTATTATTATTATTATTATTATTATTTCATAACAATAAAAATAGTTAATGGATAAAGCATTATTTGTAACTTTTTTAATGGTATGAAATTATGGTTATTAATTTACCAAATTATTAATTTTAATATTTAAAAGTTAATCAGTTCAATATTAAAAATATATAATAAAAATCGTTATATCTTTTCCTATTTTGCATGATTTTGGTTATGACAGGTCACCATCCTTCATTAATCTCTAGACCTCCATCTCTATTCACATTATTAAGATGTAATTTAATTGTTATGGACTCTCTAATTTTTCTCTATTAGGAAAATACTTTGTATTTCTCTAGTTGTCATGTATGTTTAGTGATGAGCGGCGAGGTACCCCTACACTCAACCATACGAATACAAGCGTGTACATACGATCTGGTCGAACTCCATGGATAAACTAGTTCTGGCACCTAAACAGTTATACGTTGATCTCAATTTGTTTTCTTCCCACTTGGACTAGTATTTTCTTTATCACATATGGTTTAGTCTAGAGCGAGGTGTATGACATGGTTTCCACTACTATGCTACTCTTAAGGACAATTAGAAATAACTTGATTAAGCTAATAAGCAATACGAAATAAAATCTAACCTAGCCTAAGATTCATACCTAATCATCTATATGCATCTTTGACTTTGTGTACTACTCTTGGGGTGACCAAGCACATATCACTCGGAGCACTAGTTGATACGCTACTGGGTTACCACGTAGTTACACTTAAATGTTTGTGATTAAGACATACCCATTTTGCGTTAACAATAGGAATAGTAAATAACAATAAAAGAAATATTAACTAAGAAAAAAACACTAAATGATAAATAATTAAAACAAATTAAAAGCTAAGTGAATGCTACAATGACAAAGTAATATCAATCTTTATTGCTGATCATGTGCATGTCCACGTACATCACATTCGAACAAAGGTTCCATACAGTTACAAGCATCACACTGCGGGCATGCACTTGGGAAAAGAACTAAAAACTAATCAAAGACTCGAGACTCTTAATGACTAACTCTTCTAATTCCTCCATCCCACCTTCCCCATGCATCTAAGTGCTATATTTATAGGCTAACATAGGAATCACAATATCGTGTATACGATATCGTATCCAAGCTACGATATTGTGTACCTGATATCAAGGCCTGGAAAACTATGATTCATTATTTATTTTATCAATTAAGTAACTATTGACATGATTTACCAATGAGGATTTTTCAATTTTATTATGTTTGATGTTTCCTTCATGTTCTTTTAGTTTAGTAAGAAAGCTTCTTCCAATAACAAGAGTATAATTATAACCTTTATTTAGGAGTTAAATATCAAGTTCTCAAAGATGCTACTTTTCAACTATAACTTCAAGCAAAAAAAACTCCCAGTGAAAGTATTAATATCAAATTTTCAAAGATGTCATTTTTTTGTGGTATTTTTTTCTTTTTTTGGAGGCTCAAGGATATAAAGCTTTCAAATTCTATTGCTATTTGTTTATTATTTCTGGTTAATGTAGGCATCTATCTTTATAAGAAGATATGAGAATTTTCTCCTTCTCTATATAAGAAACCCTTTACTAAGAAGTAAAAACCTATAAGGGTACTTCTAAACAAGAGCAAAGTATAATAATTTTCCTACCCCACATGGAAGGTTTTTAGGATAGGTTGTAAGGATGAAAACCTGAAAAGATATCTTTAAAACTATTGGGCATTTTTTTGGACTCTCTCATCATTGATTTAATGCACTCAAATTTCTTTTAATATTATTATTCTCTTTTTTTATTTTGGTCAAACACACATGCTCCATTCCACCTCCTAGATTCCCTACACCCATCCATCCCCTTCACCATTCCCATCATCCTAGCACCCCTCTCCACTTCCCCTCTTACTAACTAATCATTAATTAGTTTATCTATGGAAACCATCACAATTATATATTTGAACATGGGTAATACACATTGAGGTTCATAATAATACTTATTTCTTAACATTTTTCTCTAGACTCAATGTGGTTATGACTTTAACAACTTTATAGCTTCACTTTCACATACAACTTTTCTATGATTATGAAAACTTATATCTAATCATATATTTATAGTAAGAGAAACTTTAGAAGGATTTAAATTTATAACTTAATTCCCCTTAACATGGCATTCATGTTTGAAGAAATTAATTCTTTTATATCATAGTTATGAGGAAGCCAGAACAATGTCATCATAAGATTCCCTTATTAATTCATTTCATTCTTGGCAACCATTTAAAATTGAATTTTATCTTAAGACCAACAAAGCTATCAATAAAGATTTAAACAAACAGTAATGTTTTTAGTACTCTATGTATCCCTTTTTCTTCATTATATCCTCATAGTTTTAATAGCTTTAAAGGCTCTATAACTTGTATCCAATGCCTAGGCATTCCATAGTATCTAGTTAGTCCTACTTCTCTTTAGCACAAATCACACTATTTAACACAGAACTAACAATCCTTAAAGAAGTTCGCCAAAAATAACCCATGTGCAAGATTTTTATTGTTCTTCTTTTTTCTCCATAATGTCTTCCCCCATCTTTCTCAGCTCCAATGATGATTATGTTCAATTGTTGAAATTCTAAAATGCATCCCTTCGATATGTTGTCTCTACAATGTTTAAAAACCATATCCTCATGTGCTAGGTAAGTCTAGATAGTTCTTAAGAGGTAACAATTTTGTTCATAGGATAGATCCTTGGGGAGTATTTTCTTGTATATGAGTGATGAGACGCGATTTGCATGAGCTGCGAAATTGCATACGCAATATCGCGTCATCCCCTTCGATGTTGCATACGCGATATCACGGTCCGCCACCAAATCTATAAATAAGAGGCAACACTCCCCTTATTTTCCATCCTACGCTAGAAGTAGGGAAACTCTAGCAGATTTATCACTCCAGAGATAGAATATTTTCCATGTGCCCACAGTAGGAGTCCCCAAGTGAATGGATCTTTATTCGAGCAACATTGTACCTGAACGTAAGTTATGTACAGCAATAAAGACAAGCTTTGTGGATAAACCTTGTAGTGCATGAAATATGATTTATTACTTGTTATTTATTACCTATTATTTCTTACCTATTATTTATTACCCTACAGTAGCGCAGCATGAGTACGACTTGATTATGAGCATTTACAGATGTGTATGGCTAATCAAGGAATCGACTGCTCATCGCGATTAGATTCTCTCACCCTCAACTCCTAGAATGCGAAATGAGTACGACTTGATTACAAGCATCTAAGGATGTGTATGGCTAGTCAAGGAATGGATGCTCATTATGCTTAGGCTAGTTAAGTGCCTCAGTACGACCACTTTGAGCACGTGCGTTACGCGTGGTGATCCCAGTAACGATTAGTGTTTAGTAGTCGCGGTTGCATAGTTTAGGGTGTGTACGGTAAGTGGGAACGGATGCTGATGCTAGTTAATTTAAGCTTAGTTCATTAGTTAGAGTTAGTTAGTTTCTCAACCCTTCACCTCGATAGCATAGGAGAAAAACATAAAAAGAGATAAAAATCATATACCTCGAACTTACTTAACCATACACCATGACAAACACAAGTAAGTCTAGGAAGACAACGAATGATTAACCCCAAGTGTTCCATGGGGTGTGTAGGCATTTCATCTACAGAGTTCAACCGGATCGCACGTGCTATGCTCGTTTCGTATGGTTGAGTGTAGGGGTACCTTGCCACTCATCATTGGCACTGTTGCTGGGGACTAAGTGTTTGTGCACCGAATAGAACATAAAGATATCATTCACATTGTTGTGAGCCTAAACGAACCTTCGGGTTAATCAAGATAACAAAATTATATAACGGTGAATTAGCACACTGATAAAAATGTCTTCTTCTCATAAGAGCAACTCACCAGCTAAGGACCAAACACGAGATAGTCAGGAATGTACTGTCTGAAATCGTCGGTCTCCGGCTGGAAGGAAACAGAAACCGGGGGATAACCGGACACGCACAAAAAACCATACCTTTGCCTAAGGACGAGCTGGAATGAACGAAGGTAGAGTGCCTTGAGTGGTCCGCACGCAGATCAGGCAAGGATTTCCCCAAACGTACACCGAGGTGCTATATGCTGGGTTACATGTGAACGGCGTAATAGGAGTAAAACAGAGCGTAAACAGCGTAACTGATGCAAACATAGCATAAACGTAAAAGAGCGTAAACAAAATACATGCAACAATTAATGCAAACTATAACAGATTTTAGGAAGAAAATGTAATAATGGTATTTCAAAATGAGAGTTACAATGCACCAGTCTAACGTAGTTGTGGCTTTAACACAAGGCGGACGAAAAGCCCCGGTGGATGCAGGGATGATTGTGGGCTGGTTCACACTGTAGGCACAACGTAGAGGCTATATGCTCAGTGTACAGGGTTATCCAGCGTACAAGGTTCTCTGCTCTGGTTCTCAACGTCTCTGCTCTCTGGTTTTTCTCCAAAAATTTGCCAACCGGAACCCAATCTAATGAAAAATTGGAGCTTTTATACAAGTTTTGACGTTAGAATCTGGTTGGGCGACACATGGGGCATTGACTGGGTGCAAAAGAATAAAATTTACAAGTGTACAACATGCTACATCTGCTGGGCGTATGCTGTATCTGATGGGCGTAGACTCTGGGCGTATACGCTGGATGTGATGGGCGTATACACCGAGCGTATACGCTATGGATGCTGAGCGTATACACCAGGCATATACACTGATGGCTGCTGGGCGTACACGCTGATAGTTGCTGCCTTATACCAAGTCTTGCTCTGTAGTGCTATTTCCATGCCGTCTTTAGGGATTGCATGCCAGGCGTATACATCAGTCGTACAAGCTGATCGTACTGGTGAGGCGTGTACGCTGGTCGTGTATGCTATGAACATCGGGTGTACACGCTGGGTGTACACGCTGAGAATGTCGGGTGTATACGCTATGGATATGAACTTGAGCGTATACGCTGATAATGTAAACTTGGGCGTATACGCTGAGAATGCATACTTAGTGAAAATTAAGTATCTTGATCTCCGAAGTTACCATGTTTGATACTAGATGTAGCCGTGGCCGTCTGTGGGTCACAAGAACCTGCTTCTTGTTGGAAAAGTACTAAACTCGAAATTTTGTGGTGTTTCATTAGCCCCTCTTTGTACGAACACCTCTGAGTGTCATCCTGCAAACACAACTCCAAAAGGACATGAAAATCATGAGTGAGTAAGCGAGCTTAGACTTAAACAGCAACTGACGAAACAAAGGCACTAGATGGGATGTCTGTCATGGTATATGGCTAGCAGCAATGTTGTTAGGATCGGTCGATGGTGAGTGATGCAGTGACTCTAATGAAGTTTGAATGCAACCATTGAGGAACCAGAGATGAACTTGCCAGTTTATAGTTTTAGCAGACTATCATGGGTTAGTTTTATGTCATAACCTGTTGGACATTGCCCATTTAGCATCATGGCGGATGGTACATTGCCAGTTTCTAGTCTTGACGAACGACGAAGAGGCAAACCAGTTTATAGTCTTAGTGGACTCTAGTGAATGCAACTATGGCAGTTTACTGTCATACCGGACGGGTGGTAGTTTATTGTCATTGTAGACGCTATGTGGTATCAGTTTACCATCATGATGCCAGGACGAACTATGGTATCAGTTTTAAGTCATGATTCCAGAACTGCTCTATGGTATCAGTTTACCGTCATGATGCCAGGACGAGCTGTGGTATCAGTTTATAGTCATGATGCCAGGACTCGCACGTACCTAAGCCTGTACTCAAATATAGAACGGTTTCAAGAATAAGTGATTGGTTGGATTTGCAAGCTCATTTCCTTCCATATCAGCTAACTTGAATGCTCCATTGTCGTATGCTTTGGTGACCAAGTAAGGCCCTTCCCAGTTGGCTGAGAATTTGTCTGGGTGTTCCCGAACGGCCTTAAGTACAAGGTCACCTTCTTTGATGGGGTGTTTATGAATGTCGTGCCGATGGCGCTGTCATTGTTGTTTTTGGTACCATTCGATCTGATCGAGTGCACGTATGTGTTCCTCCTCCACCAAATCTAGGTCAATGATGTGTAGATCATTGTTTTGCTCTTCATCCAGGAGTTCGGAAAGTGTGATCCTTAAAGATGGTACCTGCAATTCTATAGGTAAAATAGCTTCTGAAACATAAACAAGGCTATATGGCATTTTACCTGTTGAAGTCTGATGTGTCATGCGATATGCCCACAATGCGTATACCAGCTGTTCGTGCCATCTTCTCTTGCTTTGGGTAAGCATCTTTTTAAGTATTATGATGATGGTTTTGTTTGTTGCCTCTGCTTGCCCATTGCTCTGAGGGTAGTAAGGGGATGAAAACGAGTTTTTAATCCCTAGGCTTTCACAGAAGGTTTTGGTTTCGGCACTGCTAAATTATGGCCCATTGTCAGTGATGATGGTCATGGGAATGCCAAAATGGGTTACAATATTTTCAAGAATGAAGTTGCATACGTGTTTAGATGTGGTCTTTCGAAGGGGCATAGCTTCTACCCACTTCGTGAAATATTCTGTTGCGGTTATGATGAAACTATGCCCCGCAGAAGATGAGGGTGTTATTGGTCCAATAAGGTCCAATCCCCACTTTTGAAAGGGCCATGTGATTTGCGCTGTATGCAACTCATTTGGTGGGACATGGATTAGATTACCGTTCCTTTGATAGGTACTACATGTTTTAGCCTTGGAGAGACAATCATACTTCATGTGTGGCCAATAGTAGCCTAAGCGCATTATTTTTGTTGCCATTGCTTTTGGTGCTATGTGTCCTCCGCATAGTCCATCATGTACTTGCTCAACGATGGTTTGGGCGTCAGTACTACCAACGCATGTTAGCAATATCCCTTCGTAGGATTGACGACACAACATGTCCCCTACCAGTGCGTATTGCCTAGAACGTTTTCGTACTGCATCTTTTTGTGCATTCGTTAAGTGTTGCAGTGTTTCACCGTGTAGAAGGTACTCTTTTATGTCATCATACCAGTCCATAGCGTGTGTTATACTAACGGACGCTATTGGCAACATATCAAGGGTATCGGTTATTGGTTCGGCACAACTAGTTATGGAGCTTGGCAACGTATGGAACATGTCAGGCGATATGTTTAACACTAAGGTGGCCAATGCATCCGCGATGGTATTATCATTTCTAGAGACGTGTTGCACATCAATGTTTTCGAATTGCTTCATTAAGTGTTTTGCCAAGTCATAGTATGGTTGTAAATGTTGTGCTTTGCATGTATAAATATCTGTGACTTGGTTCAAAACTAGTTGTGAATCTCCTCTCACCACAAGTCGTGTGATGTCTAAAGCTAGTGCTGCCACGAGACCTCTGAGGAGACCTTCGTACTCTACTATGTTGTTGGTACAGTGAAAGTTGAAACGATAAGCAAAGGGTCTGATCTCCCCGGAGGGATAGGTGATGACAGCAGCAACACTTCCCCCTCGAGAGGTGGATGCTCCATCAAAGTTTAGAATAGCGTCATAGTCATTGGGCACTATGTCTATTACGCTTATATTCTCATCTGGGAATTCTAGCTCTATTGTCGCTTGATCGTGTGTTGGTGACGCGGCCATTTGATTTGCTATGGCTTGACCCTTAACTGATGATTGCGCTATGTAATGTAGGTCAAACTCGGCTATCATGGCTTTCCAACATGCTATCCGACTTATCTCATAAATGTTTCCTGTGATGGCTCTGAGCACATTATCCTTGCAGATTATGTTAACTTGATTGTGGAAGAGGTAATGTCGCCATTTCTTTAGAGAAAAGACTAAGGCTAAACATGACCTCTCTACGTCGTTGTATTTCTTCTCATGGACTGCTAATTCATGGCTCAAGTAGTAGACAGGGACTTCGGTTCCATTATCTTGTTTCTGGCAAAGTATAGACACGATTGATGAATCCGAAGTTGTGAGGTAGATGTAAAATGGTTTATCATTTTGAGGTGGATAAACCGTGGGTAGTCGGGCAAGTGCCGCTTTAATATTATCGAACGCTTCTTGGCACTATGGAGTCCATTCAAAATGGACATTCTTGCGTAACAAGTGATTCATAGGTTTTAATTTATCTATTAGTTTTTCTATGAACCTTCTGATGAACTGTAGTCTACCTTGTAGACCTCGAAGTTCAGTAAGGTTGCTAGGTGGTTTTCGGTTTGTTATAGCCTTAACCTTATCGGGGTCTACTCATATCCCTACTTCTATGGCTATGAACCCAAGCATTTTGCCTGTTTTGACTCCAAAGACATATTTCTTTGGGTTAAGTCTCAGCTCATATTTTAAACAACGTTTTAGTACTAAGTCAAGATCTTGTACATGTTGTTCTGATGTCTTTGATTTAACCACAATGTCATCCACATAGTCGTTGAGCGAGTGTAACATGTAATCGCTAAAGATGAATGTCATCGCCCTTTGATATGTAGCCCCAGCGTTCTTGAGGCCAAAGGGCATCATTGTATAACAAAAGGTTCCCCATGGTGTCATGAAGGCAGTCCGGAGCTGATGCTCCGGGTTAATACGTATCTAGTTGTATCTCGAGAAGCCATCCATAAAAGATAATAAGGCATGCCCAACGGTTGAGTCGACAAGTTAATCGATGGTGGGTAGGGGAAAATCATCTTTTATGGTTGCAAGGTTTAGATCCCGGAAGTCGATGCATAGGCGAATGCTTCTGTCCTTGTTCGGGATAATAACCATGTTGGATACCCACTCGGTGTAATCGACAGCCCGAATGAAACCAGCCTGATAAAGCTTGGTGATCTCATTGCGAACTGCCAATGCCACCTCAAGTTTAACCTTTCATGCCTTTTGTTTTACTGGCCTCAATTTTGGATCAAGGATAATATTATGCTGGACGATTCAAGGGTCTAATCCAAGCATGTCCGTGTATGACCAAGCGAATGCCTTTATGTTGTTCCTAAGCACATCCTCTATGTCTTTGGCTAGTTGAGGTTGCAGTAATGTACTTAGTTTTAATATTTTAATTTCTCCATCGGGCATGGTGATAGGGGTTTCGATCAACAGGTCTTCGGTAATGTTTTCAGCTTCTATGTCGAGGGGCTTTGTCATATCTTTGTAGTTGTCTAGTGTTTGCTATGTTGAGGCTATGACTGCGTCGTTCGTTAATAAACTTAAGTGAATGAGATTTATGTCAATGTCCCTTGCGATCTTTCTGTATGGCCCATCGATGATTAATGGTGTGGATAAATGCTGACAATCCAACGGGCTTGCTCCTACCAATAAACAAAGAGCAGAATGAGGTGATGAGTATTGTTCAATGTTCTCAGGCAACTTAAATTATGTGCACATGCATAATGGTGGTTTATCGTCACACCAGGATGCATGGTAGTTTAAGGCCTTACCGGGCCGTGGGTGGCAGTTTAATGCCTTACTGGGCCGTAGGGGGTTTGTATGTGGTAGTTTAAGGCCTTACCGGGTCGTCATGGCAGTTTAAGGTCATACCGAGCCGTATGTTTATCGAAAAATTTGCACAGGAGATTCTGTGCCAAAATTTTCGATATGGACTTCTGAAGTTGGTTTACAAGGGAACCGGGATATAGTAATATTCATTTTTTTTTAAATATATATATATATTTTATTATTTTTTTGGACAAATTTTGAAAAAAGGCAAAAAGAGGCAAACCGGAAGGTGGTGGCGGCAGCGGTAGCATCGGAGCACTATAAATAGGGCAGGGGCGTCATTTGTTAGCATGTGGAATTTGTAGCAAGCGTAGACATCGAGCGTAAATCCTAAGTGTAAGTGTAGACGACAAAACCTGAGCATAAGCGTAAATGACCCAAACCCCAGCGTAAACTTCCAACTCGGGCGTAGAGGCTCAGCATGAGCGTAGAGGTTCAAGTGTCAGTGTAGAGAATCAGACCCCGGCATAGAGGCTCAGCGTAAGCGTGAGCAATTTCGACCCTCAATGTAGACCTGTCGATCCTAGCGTAGAGGACGCCGAGATGGGCAAAGGCAAGGAAGTGGAAGGCCAGGGGAGAAAGGGACCTAACCTGACTTTCGCGAAGGAGAGCGAGACCATGCTGCAGTGTCTGCCTAGGCCGAGGATTCCATCGTGGCCTGGATCATCACACAGGTAGGCTCTAATCCTACCTTTGTTAGTTATTTTCATCTGTACAAGTTTCTTAGCGTAGTCGGTCAGCGTAGAGGGTTTCGGCGTATATGCCCGGCGTAGATAGTTAGCGTAGACAATTTCCTTGGCGTATACATAGCGTAGATAGTCAGCATAGACAGGTAGCGTAGAGGATTTCTATATGCTGAGCATAAGTTCACAGCATGGAGGGTTTCTAGAGCATAGAGTGTATACTGCACATAGCCTAAGTTGTTTGTAGCGTAATCAGTTTTCGTCAATGCACAACGTAAACAAATTTTACTGGCATGAAGCGTAGACAATTTTATCAGCGTATACGCTGACTGTTCGTAGATCATTTACAGTGTCTGACGTAGACTATTTACACAGCGTATACGCTGAAAACTTCTACGACGTATACGCTGAGGATTTCTACAGCGTATACGCTAAGCGTGAACAGTTAATTATTTTCAAGTGGAGTTCAGTGTAGACCTGTTTTCATGGCGTATGGTGTGAACTGTTTTTGGCGTAAACTTATTTGCACAGTGTTCAGCGTAAACTGTTTGCACTGCGTATACGCTGGCGGTCTGCACAACGTATACGCTGACTATTTTCCACAACGTATATGCTGACTGTTTGCAACGGCGTATACGCTGACTATAAAGGGTTTCATAGTGTATATGCTAATGATTTTCTATAGCGTATATGCTGAGCGTGAACGGTTTGTAATTTTTTCTAAGTGTTGGCCTATAACATGGAAGTTTGTTGTTTCATCTGCTTTTCATGTATGGCTGATCTACAGTGGCATTTCGATTGCTTGCAGGGACACTGAACCTTTTCTCCTGGTGGTTGAGCTAGTAGGGTACTGACATGGTTTGGCCCCATTAAGGCTGATGAACCTACCCCGTATCTAAGCGTTGACAATAATGGGGTCTGGTTCAGGGAAGGGGCATGTGAATTCCTTGATTTCATGCTGGACAGGTTCAAAGTGATTATCTGGTCGCACCTAAGTGAACTGGTGGCATGGAGTGTGCTTGAGGCCATGTTGCCGGGAGCCTCGGAGGGTGTCACGGTCCTCATGAAAGACATCGACGAGGGGCCGCTTGTAATTGAGGATGGTTCTTCCAGCGGGCCTAGGTCCACACGCCCGTTAGTGCGCGTGTGGGCTTAATTGTCGCAAGGGCAGGACTATCTCAACAACACCCTATTTTTAGCCGCGCATGCGCACACGCTGTTCCAAAACCCTCCCAGCACAGTGTACTGGGTGGATAGGTAGGACCGTTTAAGCTTATTGTTTCTTTTCGCCGTTTGGCATTTGCTTTTGTTTTAACATCCGTTCGTTTGTAGGCCTAAAGTTAACCTAGACGGAACATGCGTTGAGGATGATGGGCTTGCTCTAGCTCGTACCGCTCTAGAGACCTTTATGGTGGGTCCCACCCTTCGTGGAGCTGCATTAGCTCTAACCAAGGGTGATATTGTCCATTTTCACAAATGGTTCTCTAGAGCGTTCGCAATGTGCAAAGCTCGTGGATGGTTGCATGAAGATTGGTGGCATAAGGGACCAATATTTCCTCGTGACCTTGACTTGGGTAGCACATCTAAGTCCACAACTGAAGGTAAATGACAATATTTTCTAGATGTGTTAACGTGTTTGTGCAACTGTCGGGGGGTTATACTGATATAATGATTTTGAATTATATCTACAGTTGATGTTCCTCCTGGCGGAGACCCTGTCGCAACCGGACGAACTGAGACTACCCTATTAATGAAGTTCGGGGAGGTCAGCAAGGCTCAAAAATGGTTGCGCACTCGTGCCCTACCATCCATCATTTGTTTTTTAGATGATGTTGGCCTTATGGACCTCTTTATGACCCCAAGCCCTGATGTGTCAATAGCAAAAATGATCGGGATCATAGATTCCTTCAATGAGTCTGTCTCTTACTACAACACCTGCATTAAGGGTGTTAAGATAGTTTTCCCTCTATCGTCTGAATTCTTTTCGAACCTGTTTGGTGTACCAGCGGATGGTGTAAATGTAGTTTTAGATAGGGCTCATAAAGAGCTCCATACGGTTCGTGAATTAGAGGACTGGTTGGGCATTGCCAAGGGTGCCAAGGGATTCCCTATGCAGGGGAAGTCAAAGATTGAGGAGGTGAATGAATTTATCCTCTATTTAGGGCATGGGTATTCCCTAAATCCCTTTCCCAGGTGCGAAGTCTTGGGGTCGAAGCTGTACATATTATGCGAACCATCCTAGAAACTGGCATGTGTTATAACTGGGCCCAATTTTTGTTGTCAGGCCTACACAAAGAGATACTGCGATTACGCTCAAATGTCGAGGCACAGTCTCACTTTACTTTCACATTCTTTGCCGGTTATCTTTGCCGCTTAGCCGAGTTCCTGGTAGTTCATGCAAACAACAAGTATGTTCTACGAGATCAAGGTCAATTATCCCGCCGATGGATCAACCACTTGTTTGAAACAGCCAAGTCTCAGGATGCGCCTGAGGGAATTGATGAATCTGTATCTATCACGACAGGGGCATCATCTGGTACCTCAATCCACACACGTGACAGTGTGGGGTTGGAACCAGATGATGTGCGTTATACTGCGAAAAGAGCAAAACAGGTCATCAATGAAACCATTGGCAAGGCCAAGTCGAAGCTGACAAAACGTGAGCGTTCAACCGAGGAGGCCTCAAATGTGGACAAGCTGCGGGTTAAGCATATACGGTTCAAGATTCCTACCCAAGGTAAGTCAAATTAGTACACTTGTTACTTTATGGTTTTCATTTTATTCATAATTTTTACATTGACCACTTACATGTTACTGATGCCTTCAGACTTGATTCGAGAAGTGAGGAGGCAGAGACGATCATTGAAGAGGAGGAGGCTAACATGGAGCTAAATACTGAGGAGGAAGACGTGGAGAAAGATCAGGAAGGAGGAACAGAAGAGCTGAGGGAAGACACCACAGAAACCGAGCTGGTGGATGACCAGAGTGGTGTCGATGAAATGTTCAACAGCTTCCTTAAGGGAAAGCTAGACTTAGGCGAACCCCCAGAAGGGGACAAAGAACATGGTATGTTTTCTTTTATTTCATTATTGGTGCTTTGTGAGCCATTGTCTCTATGGTGTCTTACTTTTTATTTTTTATATCGCTTCCAGACGAAGGTAGTGAAACTAGAACAATGCGGTTGGACGTGCCCATGAAAATAGTTCCCCCTGCAAGGACCATGGAGGTTAGTCCATCTCGCACTCGTGGGCCATTTACTTGGATAGAGATGCCAAGTAAAATGGATTTTGTGGCTAGTATCGCTAAGGAGGTTATTGAACGAATTCAGGAAGCACACCCTAAGATAGGTATATATATTTCGAGATGTTTGCAACTTTAGAGTTTCACACCCTGTTTTTGTCGCTTTAGCGTTTATTCTTTTCATGTGCATAGGTGCCAAACTGAGGTGGGATCCTTCTGAGACAGTTAACATAGAGAGTTTGCGCACATTATCCTCAGAAGTTGAGCAGGTGCCAAGGCCAGTTTATGAGGAAGTGGCGGAGGGTCTCGTTCACAACGCCAAATCGCTGTGGACCTGTAGGCGTTCCGTCGAACAGTTGTGGTTGCAGATTCAAACAAAGGAGAAGGAAGTTTCCAAGTTGTCAGTTGAGCATGATGATCTCAAGGCTTGGTATGAGTTCACCTCTACTAAACTAAGTGGTGATCGCTCTTGGCGGACTTCCAAGGTGACGTATACTAGATACTGGAACCTACTCAATCGTCAAGCGTCACTCACACGGAGACTAGCAGAGCATAAGGCTCAGATAGACCTACTGAACCTCAAGTGTCAAGATTGGAAAGCTTTCGCTTCCAAGGTACACAAATGGGGTCAGGATGAAAAGAACCACAAACATCATTATAAGAAATCGTTGAAAGAAGTGTCCATTGAAAAGTGCCAACTAGAAATCTTTGTGGAGGCTCCGGGTCTGTGCTATGCTTTTGATACCTTTGCTCTGAACACAACTGTTGAGATGGAGTTGCCTACAAGGGTGATTACAACCACGTCTGGGGAGGTTTCGGTAGGTGAATTCCCTTTAAAGCATCCTACCTGGTCAACCGTTGACAAGGGGAAGGCCTTGGCAGATGTCAACCTAGGTCTTGAAGGGACCGACTGGACTAGTGTCTCAGAAGAGGAAATCCTTCGCCGGCTGGAATTCAACTTAGGAGGATCCCCTACGGTAAGCATTTTGTTATTATGAACTTCATTCGTTGCACATTGTTTGAAATTTTATCTTTCTCTTGTTCTTACGTTGATTGTCTCTTTTTGCATTTTCAGGATCAAGGTGGTGACGATGTCTACGAAGCTGGTCCCAGTGGAGCGGAGGTTCATGATGCCAGCGGGTCTAAAGGCGACGACCCTCTGGTCCCAGATGTTTAGTTTTTGTTGTGAAATTACTCTGACTCCAATTTATACGGGGATTGTAAATTGAGATGAATGAAACCAGTTAACTCTTGTACTTGTACATCATTTCATGTATAAAAATTTTTTGTTGATTTTGAGTTTAATTGCAAACACGACACAGGAATGTAAAATGTTTTGGTTTGTTTTTCTGGTTTAAGTGTAATGCGTAGATGTAATTAGAAGTTAGAGTATAATGATAAATGAAATATAATCGCAAAAATGGTTATTGACAACATGGCAATGCAAGCGTAAATTAGAATAGTGAGTCGGAATTGGAGAGGAAAACAAATTATAAGTGGATGATCTAGTTTAAGGCCGTCCCAGGCCAGATTTCCACTAGTTTAAGGCCATTTCGGGCCAGATTCACACTAGTTTAAGGCCATTTCGGGCCATATGCGTAGTTTTAGGCCATTTCGGGCCCCAACATAAGCAAGGGACATTTCGAATGACACGGGTGGATTTCTCAGTTGACCGACCATTTCTGATCGTGGCTAGTTTTATGTCGTTGCGAACATGCTAGTTTAACGTCATCCCGGACTAGTTGTAGTTTAATGTCATTTTGGACCAGTTGTAGTTTAACGTCATTTCGGATAGTTGTTTTTCATTATTCATTGGTCTATTAATTTTTTGATTTTTCGCATTTTTACGTTGGGAGTAGAGTTAGCGGGTATGATTCTGTATTCAGTGTCCCCTTCGCTGATCACGTTGAAGGGTAATTCAGCCCAAGGGACGTCTGATGGAATTGTTTCCGCGTTGGTGTTTTCTTGCGCTTCAGCATGTATCACGGTTTCTGTGTCAGTTGTGGTCTCTAAGTGAGGTTGCGTATGTACAATGTCAGGCCCGGGTAGTTCTGTTTTGGGTGGGTTTTCTTCTGTGTTTAAAGGATTATCGCTTGTTGGTTGTTGTTCATTTATGTCATGCTATCTAGGCTCTTCGAGCTTAACCTATGAGCCTTGGTCTGTGTCTATGTATGATGAGATGATGGGTGTAGCAGCCTCCCTGTGTATGATGATTTCACCACCTTCATAAGGTAGATGAATCTCTTGGTGTATAGGGGATGAGACCACTTTCAGTTGGGCTAACCAGGGCCTTCCTAATATTAGGTTGAATCCTGGCATCTCATCGATTACTACGAAGTCGGCAGATGTGGGGAATTGGTCCCCTACTATGAAGTCTAAGGTTACGGTGCCTTTGAATATCACGCGCGATCCGCTGAATGATTTCAAGCATGTGGTGGTAGTTGGTATGATTTGCTCTGTCAGCCCGAGTTGTTCGATGATGGGATATGGGACTACGTTTGTGGCAGCTCCACCATCTACATGGACCCTATGTATCTGGAATTGGTTTACTCTTATTGTTATAAACATAGGGACTGTTGTTATCTCCCCTGTTTTCTTATCCACCTTGATGTTATCGTTATGGAAACTTAATGGTTTGGAAGTTGACCCTTGAGGCGAGTACATCACCGCATGAATTGAAGGTTCATTTGGAGGCAAGTCCTCGCTTACTGGGATAGATGTTAACATGCGCACCAAAGCTTCACGGTGGGTTTGAGATGTCAAAACTAAGTCATATAAGCTCAGTGAAGTATTCTTTTGTTTGAGTGCTTGCGTGACTTGTGTTAGGGCTGTTACTAAGTCTCTACTGTTGGGCGCATGTTTATCGGTGGTGACTCGGTCCATTGGGCCCAACAGTTTTATTTCGTGCATCGTTGGTTTGTCGTTTTTGTTTGGAATCATTGATTCGGGCGTATCATGTTTTCTAGATGGTTCACCCTCATGGCCTGTGTTTGGTTGATTGTTAGGTGGCGTCATGGGTATCGCATTTAATGGAGTAGGTTTAGGAGGTCCTAAGGCTAGCCTTTGATGCTCCTTTTCCAGGCGTTCGTGTGTAAGCCTATCCGCTAAGCTTTCTCGTGTGTGATGCGGGGGTGCGGTTGGTTTTGAGGCCTTAGGTTGCCTTGGGATTCGTACTACATATGGAGTCGGGTGGGGTTGCGGTTGGATAGTCACTTGCGGTTGGGTGCCAGACTGACTAGGCACCTTGATGACATAGGGATTGGGTTTACTTTGTGTTTGCGAGGTGGAGGATTGGTAATCATTATGACTTTTGGGTGTCCTAATGACGTATGGGGTTGGTTTAGGCGGAGGTTGGACCTCCGCGATTGCGACTGCGGGTGGCACTCGGACTACGTAAGGTGTAGGCCGAGTAGGAGGGGTTGGTAGATTTGAGGTAGTGACGGCGGGAGGTATACGCACCACGTATGGTTTTTCACGTGTCGGGGTGTTAGAAGTCATTATAGCGGGGGATACGCGGACAACATATCGTTGCTGCGGGACGTATGATGATTGAGGCATGGATGTTGATGCAGTGGGAGGAATACGTACTACAAATGGCTTGTTAGGCGTTTGTTGTTCATGGTCAGAGTAGACGGTGTTAATGCTCGGCATTTCAAGTTCATTATCTAGGTAGATTGTGTTAATAACGTACGGCGCCTCTTTGGTAGTTAGTGGATCTTTATACACACCCATAGCCTGGTCTGCAGTTCGACTGGGTTGGCCTCATCAAAAGTGATTTGGCCCCCGTCAATCATTCGTTGGATGTCTTGTTTCAGGGTGAAACAATAATCCGTGCCATACCCATTACATTGGTGATAGTCGCAGAAGCGATTCATTCTAAAACCTTTGGGTACTAGGGGTTCATCCGGCGTTGCTAAGCTTGGGTTCTAAATTAGTTGACAGAACCGATCATATCTCTGGATAGTAGTGGGGGATAACTGTTTGTGTTTCATTAATCTAGCCTTCAGGAGTTGGTCAAACAACTACGAGGGTTTCATAGGCAGTGGTGTGTATTGGGAAGGTTCTTTCTTCTTGAAGTTTCTTGTACGGTTTGGTGTTGGCTTCTGTGATGAGGATGACTCTGGTGTGGTCGCAGGAGTGGGTTTAGTGTAATTAGTAGGGGCAACAGGTGGTTTGCTTTGTTGTCCCATGTTTGCTTGTTGCGTTTCCGCTATTGCTGCTATAGTTGTTTTAGCCTTTTCTTTATCTTTCTTATTGTGTTGATCTTTGAAGGATAAATACACAGGATCATGGCTATTTTGGGCCGCCTCCTCTATATTTATAATCTGTACAAAGGCTTGATTAAGGTTACACGCATTGAGATAATATAACTTGGATTTAAAAAATTCGTTAACAGCCCCCTTTAGAATGGTGAGCAGATATGTCTGTGGGATTGGCTCATGGAGCTCATTGAGAGCAGCACTCCACCTTTGGATGAATTTTTGTACAGGTTCTAGAGGTGCTTGTTTGACCTGTATAAGACTGTCGAGTGTTGCTTCAGGTTTCAAGTTATTGTTGAACCTGGTAACGAATTGATGTAGCAACTCCTCTAGAGAAAATATCGAGTTTCTTGGCAAGGCCCGATACCAATCAAGTGCTCTCCCTGCAAGGGACATAGGGAACACTCGCAAAATGGCATATGGCCATGCCTGAAGTAATGCGCACTCTAGTCTAAATGTTATAAGGTGAGCGTTGGGGTCCGTCTCCCCATTATATTTAGTTAGCGTAGGCAATGATACACCTTTGGGTAATGTTAGGGGTGGAACCGAAGAGCTCATGGGGTCATCGTGGTAAAAGTCCACTACCTTCAACTCTCCGTCGGCGGCCGTCTTGAGGTGTTTGACCTCGTCAGTTAGTTCCTGCATTAGTTTCTTAGCATCCACCCAGTCTTGAGCGCTAGGTGAGGTGACAGCTTGGGGATGTGGTACAGTGTACAGATTAGATTGTTGAATAGTAGGTTGGAAGGTTGAAAGCTGTGTAGTTGGTGGTTGTACTTGTGGAATGTTTATAGCGGGTGGTATCAGGGGCGGCATGTTGTGAGCAAGGGGTTGTTGTTACTGTGGTTGTCCTTGAGGGATATTGAACGGTGGAATTGTATGAGGTGGCATGTTGGAGTGAGGGGGTTGATGTGATTGAGCACCCATCGCTACCCATTGCCCGATCATGTTTTGAGTAGGAACCCCCTGAACTTGTTGGGTTACAGCAGTGGAAGGGGCTCCGTGCATTTGAACCCGGGGGATATAATGGGCAGATGTAGATGTCGGTATCACATGTAGCATCCCGATCATGCGGGGTGGGAAGGTCACTCCTACATTGTTTTGAGGGGGTTGCATTTGAAAGAACGGGGGTGCCGTGGCTGCGGGAGGAATTGCGATGGGAAGCGTGTTGACTTGAACATCGGTTGGTGGAGGAATAGGGATGAGAGCGGTTGTGTCTTGTTGAGGCAACTATGCTTGCATGATCCTAGATGGCTGGAGGGACGTAGTTTCGCCCGTGAATGGGTGAAATAGCGGGTTTATATAAGTTTGTGGGCTAAGGGTGTGGTATGAGTCTTCATGCTCAGATTGGGCAGCGAACTCATCTTCCTCTTCTGGTTGAGGATTTACTACAGGTTGATCTAGCGACTAGCTCCTTTGCAGGAGGAGTTATGTGATGAGCTCAGAGTAAGGCTTTGGAATAGGGATGATATCGTACAAGGAAGGAATGAACTCTTGCCCTCCCCTGTAGAAAAGTTCGTATTACCTTTTAACTTCTATTTCGGCTCGATCCACAACTAGGCTGGCTTGTATTTTCACGCATATGAAGTTGTACTGGTCTTGAGTTATGGTGTTGGACGATGGGTTCCTCCCTTGCAACCTAAGAGACGGACAGGGCCCCATTGTGGGTTGTGCCATGGGTTGTTGAACGGCCATGGTTCCTACAAGGTCTGTAACCTCGGTGGTTGTAGCGGTGGTGTTTGCGGTGTTCATGATGAGCAGTTGAGAATATGACACAGTGAAGGGATATGGAATTAATATACTTAGTGCGGTGTAAACCTACGTTCATGGCGTACAGCGTATAGACTAGGTCTCAGCGTATAGGCTTCAACGACCCGCGTATAGTGACAGCGTAGACAGCGTATAGTGTCAGCGTAGCAAATCTACGGCATAGAGCGTACAGCGTATACGCTAAGCAGCGTAGACAACGTCTGCATACAGCGTAAACAGAGTTACAGTGTATAGAGTGTAGCGCATACGGACGGCAGCGTAAAGGAGTTTACGACATAGGGTATGCAGCGTAAACTGAACAGCAGAGACAAAGTTAGCATATAGTGTAGACAGGGTCTACAGTGTAAAGAGTGCAGCGTAAACTTAGCAGTTGTGTATATGTCAACAACGTAAGCAGGGTCTTGTGTGTAGCGTAGGCACAGTCTACAGCGTAAAACATGCAACGTATATGTCAACAGCGTAAACAGAGTTCTGTGTGCAGCGTAGACAAAGTCTATAGCATAAAGTTGGCAGCGTGTGTTTTAGCAGCGTAAACAACGTTGTGTGTGCAGTGTAGACAACATCTACTGCAGCGTATATTTGGTAGCATAGACGCTGGGGGTTTTGCAGGCAGAGTCAACGTATGGTTAACAGCGTAGATGCTGGGAGACTTGCAGATGGTAAATTTTCAACAGAGCAGCGTAGACGCTCAACAGTGTAGACGTTGGATAGTTTGCAGACTGTGAGTTTTAAACTGAGCAGCGTAAATGTTGGGAGGTTTGCGAAAAGGGTCAGCATGTACTCAACAGCGTAGACACTGACAGCTCTGAAGCACAGCAAGTTTTAGGCAGAGGCCCTCCTTCTAGCGCCAATTTCTGTACTGTCCGAAATCGTCGATCTAAGGCTGGAAGGAAACAGAAATCGAGGGATCACCGAACATGCATAGAAGACCCTACCTTCGCTTGAGGGCTAGCTGGAATGAACAAAGGTAGAGTACCTTGAGTGGTCCGCACGTGGATCAGGCAAGGATTTCCCCAAACATACACCGAGGTGCTATATGTTGGGTTACACGTGAACGGCGTAACAAGCGTAAAACAGAGCGTAAACAGCGTAACTGATGCGAACGGAGCGTAAACGTAAAAGAGCGTAAACAGAATACATGCAATAATTAATGTAAACTATAACAGATTTTAGGAAGAAAATGTAACAATGGTATTTCAAAATGAGAGTTACAATGCATCGGTCTAACGTAGTTGTGGCTTTGACACAAGGCTGACGAAAAGCCCCGGTGGATGCAGGGATGACTGTGGGCTGGTTCACACTGTAGGCACAGCGTAGAGGCTATATGCTTAGCGTACAGGGTTATCCAGCGTACAAGGTTCTCTGCTCTGGTTCTCAGCGTCTCTGCTCTCTGGTTTTCTTCAAAAATTTGCCAACCGGACCTCAATATAATGAAAAATTGGGGCTTTTATAGAAGTTTTGACGTTAGACACGGGTTGGACGACACGTGGCGCGTTGACCGGGTGCAAAAGCATAAAATTTACAAGTGTACAATATGTTACATCTGCTGGGCATATACACTGTATCTGATGGGCGTAGACTCTGGGCGTATACGCTGGATGTGCTGGGCGTATACACCAGGCGTATACGTTGTGGATGCTAAGCGTATACGTCGGGCGTATATGCTGATGGCTGCTGGGCGTACACGCTAATGGTTGCTGGGCATATACGCTGAGAATGCATACTTAGTAAAAATTAAGTATCTTGATCTTCGAAGTTGCCATGTTTGATACTAGATGTAGCTGTGGCCGTTTGTGGGTTGCAAGGATCTTCTTCTTATTGGAAAAGTACTAAACTCGAAATTTTGTGGTGTTTCAGGTAACATAAAACACATAGCCGAAATCAACCAAGTCCTAAACAATACAAGATAGTTTATACTCATTGCAATGAGTATATTCCAGACTTTACCTTTATCCTCCATCAAGACGAGCAGCTGCGATGGAGAGATTTGCAAGGTAACATCGTGTTACCCCTAGATCGATCAGTCTCTCACATGCTTTTCCATGCCTTGGCATAGATAGGCATGACTGAATTATATGCTAAATACATTGTGGAAGACTTTGATATGAGGGATTATCATCTCATAGAAGCACAATGTATGAGAGACTCAAGGCAGGAGAGCCAACATACACTTTTGAAAGGCAAAGGTCCGCACGTCCTTAACGAAATAGGAGATCAGGAACCCCTTATAACAGGTTCATTAGCAAACGATGTTCCCCCTCCTAATGATGATGAGGTTGGGTATCAGAACCTACGATCAATGATACATAACCATGGTTCTGATGCCCATGAACACCAACTATTCACAAAAGGAACAACCACTCATGTTAAGGATAGGCACTCAAATCGTCACCACGATCGGGGCCATAGCAGTCGAAGAGAAGGCAAGAAACATTGTCATGGTGATGGTTCCCCTTCTTCTTCCCCTTCTTCACATCACTCACCCTCTCCTTCCATATCTGGCGTAGCCATCATGGACACAACAGAGAGGATAAAGGTAGAAAAAATGAGAGACCTCGACAGGAAATTCGAGAGAGAGGACAAGGGCAAGGACGTAGGGAACAATGCAGACATCATAGGCATCATGAAAGAGACGATCATGACAAGCCCCTACTCGCAACCTGAAGTATGCTTGACATAATTGAGGTAGTCAGGATTCTCACAAGGCATTTAAAAGATAGTCGGATCAAACGTTTATACATGAACAATATCCCATGATTTGAAGGGGGATACAATGTTGATCTACAAAATCATTTATAGGCATTCCAAGATGCCTATGCCTTGCAGAATATAGAAAATGAGTGGCAAAAACTTAAGTTGTTCCCAAGGAAACTCACCAAAGAAGCAAAGAATTGGTACTGGTCCTTGGAACTGGAAACCATCAGGAGGTGGAGTATGATGCTAGAATTATTTAATGATAAGTATGAGATGTACTCCAGAGTGTCCAATTTGTGTAAGCAGATCCAAGCCCAAAAGCAAGGTACTCATGAACCCTTGCATGCTGCCATGGCCTGCTACTACACATTATTACATCGTTGCCTGAGCCATGGGTACGCTCAGCGAGATCAACTTTGCCACATCGTGGATGGGCTAAGGCATGAAACTAGAAGAACCCTTGGAACTTATGCCCAAGGGAGACTCTTACAACTTAGAGCCCATGAAGTACATAGCTTGTTGGAACAAGT
>MNCI01007206.1:204626-280975 GCA_015680685.1 Gnetum montanum
TCCTAGCCCCAAATTTTTTGATTTTCTTCCTAACCCCTACACCTTCGGTAGTCATCATTAATATATCCCCAGATCCATATTAGCCATACCACAACCTAGCCAATGGACCTACACTGAAGCAAGGTATCAATTACATGATGATTCATTTACCCTTGCTAATATAAGATTGTGCTGTATGTACAGATGGCAATCATACAAACAACGGATTGGATCTGGAGCAAACACTTGGAATGGAGCAGCGCTGAAGTAGCTATGCAAGGAGCAAGATCGATGGCGCTCTTATGGATAGACAACAAAGGCACAATCTTAGCATTGGCAGCAGCAACACTTCTTTCTCTCTCTCTCTCTCTTTCTCAGCTACCAACAAAGGCCTGATGTCATTGTAATAAGGTGTTCACCCTTGTTGTCATGAACACCAATTTTTTCAAGTCTTGTAATGATGATCCGTTCACATGTCATCCCATTAGTTCAATTCCCCTCAATAATTCCATACCTTCCCGATATTATTGTAAGGAACTCGAGGACGAGTTTTCATTCAATCATGGGGATATGATGAGACACGATTTGCATGAGTCGTTATATCACGTACGTGATATCGCAGCCGCTGTGATATCGCATCCCATGAGATATCGCGTACACGATATCGCGTCGTCCCCTACGATGTCACATACGCGATATCGCGATCCACCATCAAATCTATAAATAAGAGGTAGCACTCCCCTTATTTCCCATCCTAGGCTAGAAGTAGGGAAACTCTAGTAGATTTATCACTCCAGAGATAGAATATTTTCCATGTGCCCGCAGTACGAGTCCCCAAGTGAACGGATCTTTATTCGAGCAACATTGTACCTGAACGCAAGTTGTGTACAGCAATAAAGACAAGCTTTGTGGATAAACCTTGCAATGCATGGAATAGGATTTATTACTTGTTATTTGTTACCTATTATTTGTTACCTATTATTTATTACCCTACAATAGCGCAGGATGAGTACGACTTAATTACGAGCATTTACGGATGTGTACGGCTAATTAAGGAATCGGCTACTCATCGCGATTAGATTCTCTTACCCTCAACTCCTAGAATGCAGAATGAGTACGACTTGATTACGAGCATCTAAGGATGTGTACGGCTAGTCAAGGAATGGATGCTCATTATGCTTAGGCTAGTTAAGTGCCTCAGTATGACCACTTTGAGCACGTGCGTTACGCGTGGTGATCCCAGTAACGATTAGCGTTTGGTAGTCGCAATTGCATAGTTCAGGGTGTGTACGGTAAGTGGGAATGGATGCTAACGCTAGTTAATTTAGACTTAGTTCATTAGTTAGAGTTAGTTAGTTTCTCAACCCTCACCTCGATAGCATAGGAGAAAAACATAAAAAGAGATAAAAATCATATACCTCAAACTTACTTAACCATACACCGTGACAAACACAAGTAAGTCTGGGAAGACAATGAATGATTAACCCCAAGTGTTCCATGGGGCGTGTAGGCATTTAGTCTGCGGAGTTCAACCGGATCATGCGTGTTACGCTCGTTTTGTATGGTTGAGTGTAGGGGTACCTCATCACTCATCAATGAGTTATTGAATTTGATGATACCATGACTCAACTATGACTTGGAAGAGGTGCTCATCTAGAAATTCCTCCTTGACAAGGAGTGTATTTGAGCTTTCACTAAACTCTAGCCTAGGCAAATGGTCCACTACCACATTCTCAACCCCCTTTTTATGTACTATTTTTACGTCATTCTCTTGCAATAGTAGTATCCACCTAATTATCATTGAGTTTATCTCCTTATTCATTAGAAATCTTAAGGCACTGTGATCTATATGAATGTAAGTTTCATATCCTAAAATGTAATGTCTAAAATTTTCCAATGATGACACCATAGCCAATAGTTCTTTTTCTAGGACTGTGTAGTAACTTTGAGCCTTATTGAATAGTTTACTAACGTAAGTGATTACATATGGTCTACCATTTTCATCATTCTACCCTAATGCAGTTCCAATAGAATGATTAGAGGCAACCATCATAATATGAAATGGGTTCTTCAAGTTAAGCCCTTGCAAGATCAATGCTCCCATTAAGGAATTTGTCAATCCATTAAAAGGTTGGTCATATTCCTTCATCCATTTAAACTTAACATCTTTTTGTAGAAGTTGGGTTAGTGATGAGGCTATCTTGCTAAAGTTAGCACTAAACCTCCTATAGTACCCTACATGTCTCAAGAAAGATCTAACCTCCTTGAGTCTACTTTGGCTTAGAAATTTTCTCTAACACTTTAATCTTAGTTGGATCCATCTGAATCCCTTTCCTTAAAATCTTATGGCCTAGGTTAATTCCTTCCTAAACCATTAGAAAGCTTTTACACCAACTAAGTTTCAAAAAATGCACCTTGCATCTTAATAAGACTTGCTATAAATTCTTGAGCATGTTATCAAAACTATCACCAAAAGTAGAAAAATCTTCCATGCAAACCTCTATTGTTTGCCCAATCATATCATGAAAAATGTTATCCACTAGCCTTTGGAAGGTTGTTGGTGCATTACATAGTCCAAAAGGAATAACTTTATAGGCAAATGTTTCCCAATGGCATGTGAAGATTGTCTTATGTTGGTCTTTAGGAGCTATGATGATTTGGTTGTACCTACTATAACCACCTAAGAAGCAATAATACTCATGTCTTGCAACTCTATCTAGGATTTGGTTAGTAAAAGATAAGGGAAAGTGGTAGTTGAATATGGTTGAATTTGGTATCCTATAATTAATGCACACTCTCCATTTATTCTCTTTCTTAGGCACGACCATTAGAGGGTTGATCCAAGAGGAGTTTGAGATAGGGTAAATAAATCCTATTGCTAGTAGTTTTTCTATCTCCTTGTTGATTACTTCCTAGATCATGGGGTTGGCCCTCCTCTATCTCTACTCTAGTTGCTTAATGATGACATTTGTATAAATCCTATGTTGACAGATTTCATCCTAAATATCCTTAATATCCTCATGAGTCCATGCAAAAGCTTCTTTGTATAGTTTGAGCACCCTCAAAAGTTTTCTTTTCTAGGCATGTGTTAATTCAAAACTAATGATGACCAATTTGTTATGATCTAACATGGCATATTCTAGATAGATAGGTAACATGACAAGTTCTACTTTTTCTTGTAAGACACCTAATACTTGCACCTCTAAAGACTCATCACATTCTTCCACTTCTATTATGATTGTGCCAAGGAAGGAAGTCTCTAGGTTTTGGAAGATCCTCACCTACTATTTAAGGCCTTCCATACTTATTTTCATAACCCCCATCCTAACATTGATAACAAAGTTTGTTGTAGCCATCCATGGTCTGCCAAGTATGATCCCATGGGTGGAGTCACTCAACTTTATTTTCATAACTACTAATTGGTTAAGTACTTAAATCCTTGTATGGTTATCAGTATGTTCTTAATGACTCCCTCTAGTTGCATCACAAATTTATCAACCATAACTAATTTATTATGATAGGGTGACAATGGTGGTCTTCCTAGCTTCTCATATCCTTCTATTATGATAATACTTATACTAGATCCAAGGTTAATCAACACTTTAAATTTTCTATCATCAATGATTAATTCTATAATGGATGTTCATAGGTCATCATACTTCTAGAGGCATTCTCCATTTATAAGTTTAATTGTTATCCATGATACTTTATCTAGTTGTGTATATTCGAGCTTAATTGATTTTACTTTAACATTTTTAGGTTCCTTCTTGGGTTGCTTGAGGTCTAAAAATGGTGGTTCATACTCGAAACATGAGATGTCATATAGGGTATATAATAAGTTGTATTCAACTACTACTAAGTTCAATGATTTGCTGTTCAAATTGGGCTCACTTTGAGGTGGCAATTTCTTATCATTTTTTGTTATGCAACTTAGGCACTTACACTCTATATGCTGATGTTTCCCTAGGGTTTTCTCAAATCTCATTTTTTTTCTAATTTGTATAAAATAATGTTTTGGATTCTTTGATATTTTTTACATAATTATTTAGTGCTTGGTAATTTTCCTTTTTCTTCCAACTCCTAGTTTAGGCTTGGTATGGTTGTTTAGCCCTTATCTTATCTAAAAGGTTAATATTGTTGATATCCAACCATGAGCAAAATTCCTCAAGCCAAGAATAATCCTCATCAATATGATCACCATTATAGTGATTGCACTGATCTAGACCTCTCTATTCCTAAATGTGATGGATTAGTTAATTTGCCTAGGTCTAGTCTATGAGATGTTAAGCTACAGTTTTTGATAATTTTTCCATCATTTGTAAGTTGTTACTATTTAATTCCTTGAATTTCAAAGGTTTAGCTTGAACCTCACTTATTTTCTTTTTCCTCTCTATCTCCCTCTCATCCCTAGTGGCCTACCTCTAACTCATATGATAGAATTTGTCTAGTATTCATTGGATTTCCATAGAGGTACGCACTAAGATGTCTCCTTTGGCTACAAGGTCTAATTCCTTGGTTGTGGATGGAGTAAGTCCTCTTACCAAGATCCTGAGCCTTTCCTTTAATGGAATATTATAGTTAGGGCATCTCCCTAGGGTCATCTGCTATCTTTCTATGTACTTCATAAAAGCCTCATCATCCATTTATTTCATTTGCCGAATTTCATCTCTAAGTTTCTTGTAAGTTCCTAAGGAAAGACATTTTTGAAGAAAAAGGTTCCTTAGTTGTTTCTAGGTTTTTATAGTATTTCTTGGGAATCTATGAAACCATAAGATAGTGTTCATCTTTAGTGAACTAGGGAAGTGCCTCAAATACTCTAGTTCAATGTCTATGTAATTTGCATGGAAAAATGAGTTGAATAAGCTAAGGTGAAACATGTTGTCTTCATCTCTGCCACCTTCAAAGGTAGGAATATTGGCCATCATACTACTATCAATTAGGTGATTGTTTGAATCTACATAGTAATATAAGCACAATGGGAAGGAGTCACCATCCTCTCATAAATTATGTTCTCATATGTTCTTCTAGATTAGGCCTCCACCTCATCCAAGTTAATTCCCTTTTGGACTAACTCTCCTTTTATGGCTTCTCCAATTAGTTTACTAGCTTGGAGAATAAAAGTTTTAGTGTTTTCTCCTAAGTTTTTCTCCTCTAAGCTTATTTGAATAATTGATCTCTTAATGATGATGAAGAAAAATAAAACTTATTTGTAAGCTTAAATTATTTAGCATCCTATTCCTAAGAAATAGGTAATTTCTAGATAATAAGCATATTCATCCTATTTCTAGGAACAAAAGTATAAGAGTACTTATCCTTTCCAAGGTAAAGTCAATGCTAAACTATCTATCTTTGCAGAATGAAAACACATTTAACATGCATTGTAGCATTACTATTCTCTTCTTCATAGAGATTTATAATTGTTAGCAAAAAAAAATTAAAGCTATGACCATAAAGTTATCTTTATTGCATTCCCAAGGTCCATTTATACAACCACTGTGTAACTGTTTCAATCAATTATAAGGGGTACAAAAGGAAAACTATAAAACTTATGTTTAATTACTTCCCTCATTAGCACTCATCAGTTATAATTAAGTACTTTCCTCCACATCAACATGTCATGTCCTCTGTAATATATAAAAAGAAAATTAAAACATATAAAGAAAAATAATTAAAAATAAAATAAAAAGTCAATGTTTTTCAAATATTAACTAACTAATGCTCATGATTTAGGTTTTTATTATTAGTTTCTTCTTGCTTGCATTTTTACTTTAATACTTATAGCTTATCCCTCCTTAGGATGTGAACACTCATTTTATTAAGCAATAAAGCATTCTATTCTTTGGAAACGAAAACTAAACTCTTTTCCCATATGGTAGCATCCCATATTCTACCATTTCCTGCTATTTTATTTACATTTTATACTTAGGATTTATTTTATTTCTTATAATGCATTCCATACTTAGACAATATTTTAGCATTTTATACTTAGTCATTTTTTATCATTTTACATTTGACCAATTTTCAACATTTAAACCATACATTCTTATCTTTCCCCTACTATTCTTGATTTGTGTTTGATAGGCTAAGTTCATATTTGATTACAAATTTGTGCCCCGTTGTGTCATCATCATTGACTTAGCAAAGATTATATCGAGTCATATAGACTTTTTGTGGTCACAAATTAAGTACTCTAACACTTAGTAGAATTGAAATTAAGGCATGAAAAAATAAAGCAAAGAAGTAGAATTAGTGCAAAGAATATTTTAAAGATTAAGTAGTCCTACAAAAAGAAATCAATGAAGAGAAAATCAAGTTAGCCATAACCAAGCTCAACTACTCTTTAGCAATTATGATGTGCACATCACCAAGAACAATGTATCATCACTTCTATAATTGTGTCATTTCATTGAGTAATGGTAGGTTCTTCAAACTTTGAAGTGTTGGAATGATCTTGTTGTATTTGGAATGATCTAGGATGAATGAGAGCTTATACAAGATGTTTAAGCATGAAGCTTAGCATCTTGGGTTCAACATGACTAGCAAGAAAGACGTCTCCTCTAGAGACAAGATGTCTTATCTTACAAAAAAGATGTTTTTTCTAGAGACAAGATGTTTTCTATGTTGGACCTACTCTCAATAAAGACATCTTCCCAAGAAATAAGATGTCTTCTCTATAGTTGTCTTAAAATCAAACAAGAAGTCTTCTTACTCCAAATACATATTATCTAATAGGCTCTAATGGACATTAATTTGTATTTTGGGTGTCGCAAAAAGATGAAAAGTCATTCCAAATTATATAAATAGGAATCAAGGCCTAAGCTTGAGGGTAAGAAAGAAGAGAGAAAGAGAGAGCCTCTTGTGAGATTTGAGCTCATTTTGAGCACTCATGATTGTGAGTGACATGATCATTCATGTGAGGGAGTGATGGAGAGTCATTATTGTATGGCTTTGACCCTTGAATGAGGGTGAGTGGTGTGAGAATATTGAATATTATTTGTCCTTAGGTGTTGCATGCTTCCAAGCATTTGTGATCTACATTTTGGCATGAATAAAGAAGTTTTTTCCTTCTTGTTAAAACTTTGAATCCTTGAGCTCATTAATTTCTTGAATTCTAGAGCAAACTGGATTATGAATTGGATAGGAGGTTTGAGATCCTCACCAAACTCCTTGATCCAAACTAGTAGTTTATCTTCTATGGAATTAACATAAAAAATGAACTAGAGCTCAAGATGAAGAAGCTACAAATTGAAGATATGATAAAATATATAGTACTTGTAAGCCTGTGCTACAACAATCTAGTGAAACTCATAGTAGGTAGGCATTGTAATGAGTTGGAAAACAAGTTACCATCAAATTCATTATTTATGGACATGAGTAACAATTTCATAATGAAGCACAATAAAAGTTTGACATTGTCAATGTGAAGTTGGAATATCTTAAGGAATAATTTCTTGATTAGAGATGTGTTGCAAAGAACCTAGCAAGATACATGATAGACTAGCAATAGTTTTAAAATCAAGCAAGGAAATTTAAAGTTGAACATAGGAATTTTGCAACTTGGTTCGTTAATGCCAATGAAATGTTTCAAAAATTTTTGTGTTTGTGGGAAGTACTGACAACTTCCTACTTGATCAACTTTGCTTAGACAATCAATAATCCATCATTCAAGGAGGAGAAACTAAGGGTATTACTTCAATATTTTCACATGAAGAAAGTAATAGCAGTAATAGATCAGCAAATAGAACTACCATGGTAAGAGAAAACACCATTATTAGGAACCACTTGAAGAATTAGCTTCTATATTTTTGAATTTTTATAAAGTTTTGATGTTATTTGTAATATTGTCATTTTGTCAAGCGATGAGTCATCTAGTGGCATTTTGTAAGTTAATTATAAGCCTTGGATTCACAATGTGCCTCATGCACATAGTATTTTTGAGTTTTGCATGTATGGTTGAGGTTTCTATCTCCCAGGTATGCATCCTTGTCTTCCAATTCACACTTGTAGGTTTGGAACATGTGTTTGGGCTTCTTGGAATGTTGTTGGCTTTGTTTGGATATCCTTGAAAGGCTCCAATGCATTTTCCTAGACCTCCTAGCTTTCATCTGAAAGATTGAAGATGAAGTAAAATGGTAGGGGTACATTGGCTTCCCTACACTAGTGCACCTCTTATGTCAATGTAGGGGCACCAATGCACCCCTCTTAATGCCCTGGTTTGGGTACTTTACCTCCTCTACTATCTCAGATGTTTTCTAGGTAGTCTAGGCTATGCTAACAAATGTCCATTGATGCCTAGACACTAGCAAAGCCCTATCATTATGTTGTGAAAACTATATATGCCCAAGATGAGCTCCATATAAAACAAACTTGGATCCAAGCATTTTTCCTTTAGGTTTTGGCATCTAATTTCATGTGAAGAGCTCTTCCTCCCTTAGATAAGTGATTCCTTCTCTATTTTATATGTGTTTTAAGTTATTGCTTTCACAAGTATAGCTAGAATATGTCAGAGTGCTATCATGCTTATGTAGCCTAGAACTGTTTGGTCAATGAGGAGTCTAGTGTTTGCACAATGAATAAAGCTTATGATTTTTTCTCATTTTTGTACTATTAATGCCTTAAACATTAAAATACCAAAAACATCATAAAATCTTACCCTAAAAACATCTATTCATTTCTCATTTTTATAAGCTATGATGATTCAACCTTACCCAAGGAGGTCACAACTATACATCATGGTGTTGGACCATCAAGGTTGTGACTAAGAGTTATTTTATTTATATTAGTATTTGTGTATGCATGTGGTGTTGCACTTGTCACTTGAGGGATTATAACATGAGCATTGCCCCTGTTCCCAAGTGGGATTGTAATGCATGTGTATTTATTATTGTTTGTTTGTTTCTCATAAAGAAAAAATCTATAAATATTATAAAACAAAAAATTATCAATATTTTCTCAAACTGACATCATAGCAACACAGGCTTCTATTTGTATCATATGTATTATAATATCTTTTATATTTGCTGAATGCAACAATATACACAAGTGTTTTTGGCAATCCACTCAACATCATCCTCGAAGCTTACAACCAGATCATACTATGATTTGTATGATATATCCCATTGGTCCAAAATTAGGGGGACCCCTATCATTGGCACCATTTCCAAGGAGGGCATTGGTGAATTATCTAGAAATACTTGTACATTCTTGATTTTAGCTTTTATTCAAATCAAATGTACGTTTTAGTATTGTAGGTATAGGTTGCAAACATAAATGAAATGTCAAATAGTGCTAAGAGGTCATCAAAGATCTCTAGTAATGTAGCAAAAAGATGAAGGGATTTTATTACCTTTGAGCATTTAAAGCATAAGGCCCTTCCACAAGTTATGTTGGCTTATAATGAAGATAAGTAGGAAAGATGAAGAGATGCTCAGGGCCAATTCTTTAGGGATCTAGTGATGGTTGCACCAAATGTCCTTATTCATGCCTTAATTAATATGTGGTTAGATAATGAATGTATGATGTAGAAAACTCATGAGCCCATGTTCAATGATTATGAGCCCTTGTACATGCAAGACCTTCAGGATCAAGTGGCAAAAGAAGAGGCTAGCTACAACTTTCATCTAACCATTTAAATGAGGAGCAAGAGGCTAAAGTATATAAGCAAGATAAAGGACTAGCACACCATCAATGCCCCTAGTTAAGTAACTTCACTTCAAGTGTAGCTCAACATGATGATCTTCTTTCCAAGTTCTAGCATTCGCATTTATTTGACCCTACTAGTGGTAATAGTGATTTCCCTTTGTTCAACTAGGGTAATTATCACAAGTTGACAAAAGGTGTACATATTCCAAGAAAACATGTTTATGATAGCAAAATCAAATGAATCAACATGATCAATATACCAACATATAGAAGGTATACCAGTGATGATCCCCAATTCCATGTGCAAGCCTTTGACAATACTTTCTACCCCTAATGAATTGTGAGTGATTGGCAGAAGTTACAATTTTTTCCCTGCATCTTTATTGAACATGTAGAAACCTAGTATAAATCTTTGTCTTCTTGATCAATTCAAATATTGACATATATGGTTAAAATATTCTTCCCAAAATTTTAAAACTATGCTCAAATTTCAAACATCTAGAAGGAGATGGCCATATGAAGGCAAGGAAGTCATGAGCCTCTAAAGATTAACATGGAAAGGTACATGAAAACTACTTACTGCTATCCAAATCATGGTTTTAGCCAAATGGAGTAGTTGATGCATATTTTAGAAGGACTAATGTAGGAAATAAGAGAGTGCATGGACATGTACACCAAGGGCCAAGTGCACAAAAATTCAATGGCCCAAATCAAGGTATTTCTAAACACTATTGCTAGCATGAAAGGTGAATGGTGGAAGTGATAATTAGTCAAGGATCACAATCATGATCCATCATGTTGGTGAAAGGCTAAAATGTTGAAGGTATTATTGAACCTTCTACTACATTTGAGGCTCTAATAGAAGATCAGATCAAAACAAACAAGGCCTTGATGGACTTGGTCCACTGTGTGGACTGATTTTGGGATGTGATGGATGAAAAGATGATTACTACTCTCAAGGACATTAAAGGTAAGATGGTTAAAGCTACAATAAAAGCAATTGCACCACATGAATAAGAAAGAGGTATGATAGAAAGGGTAAAGGAAAGATCTTTGACTCTAAAAAAATTTAAGAAGAGTCAAATGAGGCTTTCTCATCCTCCATTGATGATGAGGATCCATGCAAGTACTACACAAACTTTCATAATTCATAGTGCTACCTAGTCATGGCTCACATAATTGATAAGATGGGATGATCTAGGGTACCTTTGAATCTTAGGTTCATCAAGAGGCAAAAAGAAGGACCCCATATCCTAGCCATTCATACTATCCTAATGGTGCTTATCCATAGCCCCTACAATAATACTAATAGTGGAAAACTCCAAATCCTTGGGGTGTTGCTCCATGGAACCTTCCCACTCTAATGTAATAATACATGATACCTCTACCTAATCCTTACTTTTATGGTGTATATATAGGTACTTATCAAACCCTAATGATGATACCTCACTAGTACCTACTTGCTTACAATAGTCCTACCAACCAAGCTTTCCAGCCATAATAATAGCATCTCCTACTTCCTAGTCCCATGCAAGGTGGGATACCTAGTTAGCCACAACCAAGGCAAGTCAAATTGTGTAATATTTCCTATGGTAATGATCCTACTTCTATCCATTAACTAGGTAATATTACCAATCATCTATTGATTTGGTTGTGGATGGAGTTCCAAGGTCCAATAGTAGGCAATTTTATGACAAGTGCAGATGTGAAAGATCGTAGGACTAGATCTGTATCCTTCTCTTCACCTTGCAAAGTGGAAAATCATTCAAGCTAAATAAAAGCCAACACTCATGAGGTCTCAATGAGCATTCCTAACCATAATTCAAATGCAATATCTACCTTAGGGATGAGTTCCATTGCTATGTCTGGTGGAGATAGATTGATAGCACCTTATGGTGATGTCATCACCTTTATGTCTATGGTGGTAGTGCAAGTAGTTAAAGAATGATGCTTACTTGGAAAGCCCCAAGATCTTGATATTCCCATGATGGAGAACAAAATTGGTAAAAAGGATCATTATCTAGTTCTCTATGACTTTAGTTTAGGAGTTAATCTCATCTCATTGTAGTAGTACCTTGATTACAGACTTCCTCCTATCAAGCCTACCAATATTCAACTAGAGCTAGCAAACTAATCATACATAAACCCTATGAGATAGGTATGTAATGTAATCACTTATGTAGTAGTTTGGTCATATCCCATTAACTTCTTGGTGGTTAGATCAGAAGATAAGATGGAAAAGGGTCTTCATATTAAAATGGAAAGAGCCTAGTTAAGCACTACAAATGCTAGGTTAATTTTCCAAGACCTCAACCTCAAGATTGGTAAAAGGGATGAGAGTGGAAGGATGAGCTACAAGAGAATACCCTATGATCCTTCTTGGTCCTCCTACATTGTGATCATAAGCCATTCAAATAAGCTAAACATAGCATCTTTAGATAACACCTAGTGCACTCTAATGAACATCTTTCATCTCTGAGTGTTCTTAACACTTAATTTATCACTTAGAGGTTTTCAAGGTGATAGCCATGGATTAGTTGTGAGAAAGAAATTCTTCACAACATATCAACATTTTCTCTTCCTACTATTTTTATTTGTGCAACTATTAAAGATTAGTGTGTTTAGTTAGAATTTTTCACTTTTTTTGAGCTTAATAGGTAACCAATCATGAGATTTTCTTTTCTTTTGAAGAATTTTATGTATGTGTGTGGAAAAACCAATTTAGGTTCTTTATGAATGCTCATCTAATAAGTCAATGGTGGATGGGTGAGCTACATATGTGATAATGATGCAAGCATGCCAAATGGGTCCAACGTTGAGCTTTGATTAATAGAAGGCCCATGTAATAACATTCATCCATCCACTTTTCTTCTATCCATCACTGGCGAACTAAACTCAAATTGAGTGGGGAGAAAAAACTCACATTGTGAGTTGTGAAGCTAATGTTAGTAGAACCATGATAGGTGGTGGATCCTCACCTTAGGGTGTAAGCTCCAAAATCTTGGATGAGTTCCTCATCATTTGTATGGAAAGGATGTGTTATCAAGGATCCTTATGATTATTATATGGATCTAATCGATGTAAATGGATCAAGGTGCACATGGTGCCTTACCTAGTCATCCTAATTAGAAAAGGTTTGTGACTTCATGAACTTATGCATGGCATATGATGAGTGATGAATTCTCATGTTCGAGAAAGTCAAAGACTCTAGGTGGTGATTTGGCATTCCAGTCATTTCCATGCTTCCAATGTTCCATGAAAAATCATTTTCCCATTAAAAAAAGAAAAAATATATATATAATAAAAAAACAAATGATGATGAAAATAAAAGAAAATTCAAAAAAAGAAAAGAGTGAAAACGTAATAGGAAGAGCAATGTACTTTCAAGCTTGTTAGTTGTAGAAATTGGTATGCTCGTCATCCAAACTGATCTCATACTTGCTCACACCAAAGTCAAACCAATGGTTGAACCTATGCCCATGCAAACCTTTCTCATGCTTAACCCATTATCCAGATTACTTAACTTTCCATGATATGTAGTCCAAGACACTCTCTTGCTCACTCCTACCCATGGTGATGAAGGCCAAAAAATCTCTTCCTTCATGAACCTTGATAATATCAATTATTGCTTCCACCCAAGTCTCTAATCATTTGTTTTCTAGGTGAATAATCTTTATTTCTGACCCATACCTTGACCAACTTTGAACCTAGAAAATTTTCACTTTGTGGTCATAGTATTATGCTTTTTTTTGAGGTATGTAATTGTTAACGTAGCTATGGGAATTAATGAAAGGCTTCAAGTAGAGCAAAATTCAAGATGCTTGTTGTGCATATCTACATGGATTGAGGAAAACCAAATCGAGATCTTGAATTTTGAATGTTTGGTATCATGTTGCCTTTATTTGATTCACACCGATGGTTAGACCATAGAACAATCAAGCCTAGATGATACTAGATGTGGTCAGTGTGACCTTACACTTAGAAGGAAGACTTGAAGATTGATCCCTCTTGTGTGGATGAGTAGTAGTAAAAGGATGTACTAGCATATCTCTCATGGAATGTAGGACATGATCATGTGCTTCATGAGCTAATTAATGGTTTGCTAGGGATCTAGTGATATTACACTCTCTTCCTTTCTCTCTCATCCATTATTAATTCTCCATCTCTTCTATTCCATTCATTTCCATGGTTGTGTGTGGTAGGAGGTTGATCAAGAAACACAAAGGATGAGATCTGATCATCCAAGGGAACGAACTCATTATTGATACTAATGTCTTACTAGTTGTTAAGAATCTATGGGTGCCTCATCAATGGGTTTCACCAAGGTAATGAAGGTAAGTACCTACTCTAAGAAGAAATCACTTGTGAATCATTAGTGGGTTGGCATCTTATGTGGCTATGAAAAGCTTATCTCCTAGAGATGGTAAGGGTTTCCTTGCATATGACACTTGATTGGTCTTAAACTTATATAAGTTTTGACTCTTTGTGCTTTAAGGTTTAACCATGATAAAATCTATTGATTCATCTTAATTGTACCTATGGTTCATTATTCTTGGTGTTATGATCATTCTTCTACTATTCTAACCTCTCTTTTCTAGCCCTATATTCATGGGATTACATGAATTGATTAATTGACTACTTTTTCATGATCCCTGATGTCATCCAAGGTAAGTTCTAATAGTTTTTCTTTCCATCCATATTGTAAGGTTAATCCTAATTGATTCTAGCATGATACAAGCCTTGAATGGTATCTCAACAGTCATTAGAGGTAAGTGAAGGCCATTGGGATCAAATTTGGATAATTTTTCCTAGACTGGAAGAGTGCATTGACACATCCTTGTGTTAGCACATGGGTGTTGGCATCCCTATGCTAGTGCACCCTCCATCATTGATGATCCTATATACAGTGTGTAGGAAGTGGGGAAGGGTTCAAATAATGTCCCATACTTTGTCATTTCAGTTTTTCTCTCTCTTTTGGTTTTGATGAAACACAACAAGCGAAATTCTCTTAAAATTTTTACCTTGCAAGTGCATTGGTAATATTTTTCCACATATTCTTCTTAGATCTTTCTATCCTTAATGTTCCAGCTATGGCTCAAGCCTAGTGTCTTGTAACTTAGTTGTGGGGAAGAGGCATGACTTATGGTATGCATTTAAAATTAATTAATAATTATTTAAACATCTCTACCTCATTCATACTTACCCATGCATGCCATATTTCAATAGTGGTAATGATGTTTCTTAAGTATTTCCCAAAGGAATTATATTTATCATTGTTCTTGTATGTAATTTTTGTAATGGTAGTATGATGCCTAGGAGAAACTTACTTAGTTTTTAGTAGATTTCATAGCTAATCATGTTGGAGAAATTGTGGTCCAAGCTTCGTCAAGCAAGGAGGACTGAGGTCGAATAATCTTAGGCCTTTATCTATGGACCCTTGTAAGAATAACCAATTCTTGAGAATGAAGAGGAAGAACTTTGATCCCCCAATTTGAAGCCTACAGGTCATATTCCATAGCCTGTAGGTCCTACTATAAAACGACCTCCACAAAAAAGTAGATTAAGAGGTAAGAAATCATGTTCTTGATCCTTGAGTCAAACACATGTGTAGCAACAAGCAACTGAACAACTACCAAAGAAGATGATAGAAGATGATGCAGAGGATGTAGATGACATCCAAGAGGGAGTGGATGCTCATGATGTCTATCAGTGAGCCATCCATGAAAAAAACTTTCATCAATTCCTTGATCTTGGTCCTCCTAAGCTCAAGAAGTCATTGTAGCATATAGGCTTTTATGGCTACATCACACAAGCCTTCACATGGTATCACTACAAGGTAGAGGAATTCTATCAAAACCTCATTGCTAATGGTGCCATGACCTTTGTTGGTAGAGTTCCTATGCCTATTTCCACATGAATAATTTCACGAGCTATATGATTTTCAAATGAACTAGCAAATAATTGATGGCCACAGATCCAAAAGCTTGAGCTAAAGCTCAGGTCAAGAATCATGATGAGAACTTTAACAAGGATAAAGTTAAGGAAAAGATGTTAAAACTTCCCCTGCTCCAAAATTCTATGTGTAAAAACATCACCCATAAATTTATGTCCACAATATGACTATTGGGTATCTCTATTTAGGGGGCTAACATTATGGCTATGATGAGAGGGAAGTATGCCATCAATATTCCATATTTTCTCTACAAGGGCCTGATCTAGAAAATCAAAGATATGACTAGAGAAAAGAGGGAGACTTATGCCTTTCCAAGATTAATCCAAAAACTTTACAAACTAACAAGCATAGTCAATTATGTGGGAAGACATCCCACAACAGTAGGAATGACAAATTGGGAAAACATGATGATGGTTGCTCCAAGGTGACATTATAAATTCATTGGAGCTATACCTGACTCAAAGAATGAAATGCCTTTCATAAAAGTATCCCATATTTGACCTTTAGACCAGCTCCACTAGTGCCAATCAAGAGCACCAACCACATGTCCAGTGTCTCAATGAACATAGGTGTAATAGCCTAGCAAATGTATTTCCAAACCTTCTAGCTTTAGCATTAAGCAAAGCCTAGAAACTCTTCTTGGTAGTAGTTCTTAGCCTATAATGCACATCAAAGGTAAGAGGTAGGCTACCACAATCTACATTGAAGGGTTGCACAACCTTGATAACAATTTCCTACAAATGATGGAAGCCATTATAGGTGGTGAGGCAATAAGGAAGAACCTCTTTCAATTTCCTCCTCCATTGTTGCATTATCCACCCATGGCTCATTTTGATGTTCTTGTTTAGTCTCACACTCATGTGTCTTCACAAAGTATTTCATCATCACATTGATTAAGGCATAGCATGCATGATGTCTTGCATGCAAGTGAAGTTATCTAGGTACCACCAATGTTATTGAGCAAAGAGTTGATTGTAGTAGCAAGTTGCTATTGAGGAACATTAATAATATAATTGAGATTAAACTCATTAAGGTATAGGCCAAGTTGAAAAACATTGATGCTAATAGGACATTCTATTTGTGGGAGTTGTGAAGAAGCCAAGCCAAGCTACGATGGTTGCACAAAAAATTATAACATCTCACACTGTTGATACCTATACTTTTGATAGTCACTTTGAAGATTGTGGATTGAGCACCTATAGGCTGAATTATTCTAGGTGTGCTAGGTTAATGAAGAAGTTGTGTTTATGAAAGATTGTGTACAGTAGCAAATTAGAATGTTAAAACATCAATTCCAAGAATCAAAAATAATGAGCCAAGAAAAGAAAAAATAAGTACTTTCTCTTTCTCAATAGGTGTAAAGGTTAGAGAATACCTTCACATAGAAAAGAAGCACTAGAACTTGTGGTAGGAATTAGCAAATAAGACTACTAGGGAAACTAATAAGCTCAGGAAGATCCATTTAATTAAGTAAGCAACCTGGGATGTTAAGATGCATAGATTGCACAAACTTATAGCTTTGTTGAATGAATGAGTAATTAGGGAAAGGCACAAGATAAGGAGAAATTTGATACCTTGCACACCAAACTCTGACAAAAGAACATAAGTGAACCAACAATGCATGAGAAAATGGACCTTTTGGAAAACATATATATTCTCTATCGTGAAGCAGTTATTATTGTTCTTGAGAGTGGATTCAAGGAAGTTGAAGATGACATGTAGGTAGAATGGAGGAGGTATCTCTACATGATCCAAAATTTTGCAAGTTGACCACATGCAGAGCTAGAAAAGAAACTCCATTGAGCAATAGTCAAACTAGATGTAGCCTAGTGTGAGCTCTTGTAGGAAAAGAGGAATCATGAGTAGTTCTAAGTTGATGTTAAGAAATGGTAACAAGCACTCTTGCAAGAGTAGGGATTGATACATGAGTAGAACTAGTAATTCCAAGTGAGGGTGATGAACTTAGAAGAACAACTTTAGAGATTTCATATGTCTACACCTAGCTCCTCCAACTTCTTTACCTACCAATTAGTCATGTCAAAGGGATTCTTCTCCTAGCCACCACCCCTTAGTACTTCTTGATGAGATGGCTTGTACTCTATTATAATATAGTCATGGTTTATACATCTATTTGTTGTAATCCTCCACATTGATCATGTAACATGTCTATTTCCAATCTTCTATTTTTGGCTTTAAGGCCATGGGACTAGCTTTACTCAGTTATGGGGGTATGATAAGTCATCAAATGGCATTAGAATTTAACTATAAGCCCTAGATTTGAGATGTATCTTATGCACCTAGTGTTTATGATTTTCACACATATGGTTGAGGTTTCTATCTCCCATGTGTACATCCTCACCTTCCAGTTTACACTTGTAGGTTTGAAGCATGTTTCAATCTTCTCAGGACATTTTCAACTTTGTTTGAAGATCCTCAAAAGGCTTCAACATGTTCTTAGATCTCCCAACTTTCATTTGGAAGATTGAAGGTGTAGTATGATGGCAAAGGTATGCTAGCTTTCTTACATTAGTGCATCCTTTGTGTCAGTGTAGGAGCACTGATGCACCTCCCTTGGTACCCTAGTTAGGGTACTTTGCCTCCTCTACCACCCTAAGTATATTTTGGATAGTTTAGGTTGCGCTAATGAACCTTTGTTGATGCTTGGGTGCTATCAAACCCTTGCCATTGTGTTGCAAATACTATAAATACCTAAGATGAGCTTCATATGAAACAAACTTGGTTCTAAGCATTTTTCTTTAGATTTTGATGTCTAGTTGTGTGTGAAGAGCTCTTCCTCTCTTAGGTAAGTGATTTATTCCATGTTGTTTGTGTGTTTTGAGTTTTCACTTTCACAAGTGTAGATAAACCTTTTCAAACTATTACCATGCTTATGTAGCCCAAAACCATTTGGTCAATGTAGAATCTAGTGTTTACATAGTGAATAAAGTTTATGGTTTTTCCTCATTTCTGCACTATCAATGTCCTAAATATTAAAATATCAAAAACTTCATAAAACCTTAAGACCATAAAAATATTTATTCATTTCTCATTTTCATAAGCTACAATGATTCAACCTTACCCAAGGAGGTCATAAATGTATGGCATGGTGTTGGGCCATCAAGGTTGTGACTCAGAGCCATTTGATTTATATTTGTATTTGTGTATGTTTCTAGTTTTGCACTTATTCCTTGAGGAATTGTAGCATGAGCATTGGCCCCATCCCTAGATGGGATTGCAATGCATGTGTGTTTATTATTGTTTATTTCTTTCTCATAAAGATAAAATTCATAAAAATTATAAAACATAAAATTATAAATATTTTCTCAACCTCACACCATGGCAACATGGGTTTTCATTTGTATCATATGTATTATAATATCTTTTATATCTATTGAATGCAATGATATACATGAGTGTTCTTAGCAATCCACTCAACATCATCCTCAAAGCTTATAGCCAAATCACATTGCGATTTGTATGATATATCCCATTGGTCCAAAACTGGTGGGACCCCTATCATGAAGTCCACTTGAATAAAGTTGTAATGTGATACTCAAGTCTTTGTCAATCAATTTGTTAATGTCACTCCCAAAATTTTGTAACAAACTTTGTTTGAATTTTATTTAACTCAAGGACTAGTTTTTAGTTAGTCACAGGTGATGAGCGGTGAGGTTCCCCTACACTCAACCATACGAATACGAGCATCTCACGCGCGATCCGGTCGAACTCTAAGGACTAAGTGCTTACGCGCCCTAATGGAACACTTAAGGTTAATCAATTACTATCTTCCCAGACTTACTGGTATTGTCACGGTTGTATGGTTAAGTAAGCCTAAGGTGTATGATTTTTTATATCTTTTATCTTTTTAACGCCTATGCTAAAAGGGGAAAGGTGAAGAGACTAAATAACTAACATTCATTAACTATTCATTAACTAAGTTCTAATCGTCCTAGCACCAGTATCTGTTCCCACTTACCATACACACCCTGAACCAGCGTAATGCTGTTGGGATTACCAAACGCTACTCGTTACTGGGTTACCAAGCGTTACACACGTGCTCGAAGCGGTCGTACTGAATGCACTTAACTAGGAGAGTTAAGGGTTGAGAGAGATTAATTATCTAAGAAAGCATTTAAACATTTAACAGTAATTAAATCCTATTTAGCTTAGTCCACATGCTGTAAGGTTTATCAGAAAGTTGATCTTTATTGCCATACACAAATGTGTGCTTAAGTACAATTTTCTTGAATAAAGATCCATTCACTTTGAGACTCCTACTGCGGGCACATGGAAATTATTCTAACTTTGGAATGGTAAAACTACTATAGTTTGGCTAAGGGTCTAGATCTAGATGGGGAAACAAGGAAAAGCCACTTCTTATTTATAGAACTGGCGACGGGCTGCGATATCACGGCTGCAATATCGTGTACGTGATATCGCGGCTCATCATACCCCCATAGCTGAATGAAAACTCGTCCTCGAGTTCCTTACAAAATATTGGGAAGGTATGGGATTATTGACTTGAATGATACTAATGACGAATGGGGTGACATGTGAATGGATCATCATTACAATACATGACAAAATTATTGTTCATGACAACAAGAGTGAACACTATACACATTTGACATCCAACCTTATTTGGCAACTGAGAGAGAAGAGAGAGAGAAAAGAAGAAGTCTGCTACTGCCAATGCCAAGATTGCACCTTTCATTGTCCATCCATAAGCACGCCATCAATCTTGTTCCTTATATAACTATTCCAACACTAGTCCATTCCAAGTGTTCCCTCCAAATCCAGTCCATTGGTGTATGATTGCCATCTACACACACAAAACAGTCTTATATTAGCAAGGGTAAATGAATCACAATGCAGTTGATACCTTGCCTCAATGTATTGGTTGAGTTGTGATATGGCTGATACAGATTCTGGAGATATAACACTGGTGACTACCGAAGGTGTAGGGGTTAGGAGAAAATTGAAAAAATTGAACCAAGAGGATCCCCATGACTAAGAGTGAACCTTCGGTAGCAGGAGAATGGAAAAAGATAAGAAATAAGAAGGATGGAGAAAAAGAGACAACTATAACGACGATGAAATGGATGTCAGAGATGAAAACGAACAAAAGAGAAATTGATTGGGAAAATGTTTAAGGGAAAGAAATTAATTGATGCACCAAATAGGAATGCCAGTGGGTCCTCCCTAAAGCAAGCTCATGCCCTTAATGCCTTGAAATTCCCATATTCAAAGAGTCCATAGGCTATGGAAATATCATTTGGAAGAAAAAGTTAAAGTCTTAACCACAAGAGTTTACCAAAAAGAAAACAATGCATCAACCAAAGTATGGACTATTGATATAACTGGAAATGAGGTGATAAATGGAGAAAGAAGGATGGGAAGAAAAGAATGGAATGGAATCTTAAGAACAAGGTGATGTATAGTCCCTTGTGTATTAATGGTTAATGTGACTTAGTAGATCTCATTCCAAATCCAGCCTCAAACAATCCACATCCAGTGACTTCGCATTAATATACTTGGCCCATCCATCCACCTGAAGTAGCAAGAATGCTTCCACCAAAGAGTCACCACCATTCTGATGAAATGAAAGAGGAGAAAGTAGGAAGCAAGAAGGGCCTTAGTTAGAGGGAACATGTTTATTTTAGTTTCATAACCAGTGCTTGTAGCCCGATGTGCTTTGAATTCTCACTGTTTTTTTTATTTTATTTTATTTTTTAATGTTTTTGCGTGAGAACCACACCATGCAAAGACTTATTATTTTTATTTGTTCAGCTTTTCGATAATGGGGTAACGTTAGAATGGTAAGGAAAACTCAAGAAGAAAACATCCAAGCACTCAAGAGAATGACCAGCACAAGTGCATCAAATCCCCTTGAAGTTGCACCCTTTCAATCCTTGAGTCCTTCCTTAATTTAAGAAATGCTCAGTCACCAATTCGTTGATAGTTTTGATTATTTATTTTGAAGAAAGGGACTGTACAATTCCAAGCCAAGAGAGACCATAGAATTTCATGGATGCGTTGATGATGTGGACTCATTGCCTGCTATATCAAAAGAACCATACCTTAGTATCAACATCATAACTTAAAGGTAAAAACCAAACATTAGCAACCAATAGAATACTATTCATACCATCATCAGGAGCACTTATTGGATGACAAACTTAACAAAATGGATAACACACATACACACAAATAAAAGAAAAAGTATGAACGATGTTGCAAAACAAAAACAAGGAAAGTTAAAGAAATTTGTAAAACAAAAATGTGTAAAACAAAAACTTAACCAAAAAAAGAATTAAGGGCCTCAATCGATCAGTAGAGGTGGCCATCTCACCCATGATTAAGCTGAAAGGAGGAGGTTTGAAATAATGAGCAAGGTTGTCCTCTCTCAGAGGTATTATGTGCACCAGCTATTCTAAGTTCATGGAAGGGTTTGGTTTGTTGCACATTGACGAATAATCTCTTATCAGGGCTTTCAGGTTTGTATATGGTCATGGCTCCTAAGGGAAAGGTTGTGTGAATGATGTAAGGCCCTTCCCACAATGTTTGAAATTTTGTGCATTGGGGCACATGTGTGGGGTTCCACTAAAATACCTTATCTCCTAGTTGGTACTTAACCTTTTGAATTTTTAAGTCATGACGTTGTTTGTTATGTGCCTTATGTAACTCATTTAATGATAGGGCAACCAATTGATTTTCATTTAGCACGTTTAGAGTTGCCAATCTTTGTTTTTGTGCTAGATCAAGGTCAAGGTGGAGGTCACATGCTATGGATAGTGTACGGAGCTTGGTTTGAATTGGAAGCTTTGGAAATTTTCTGTATACTAACTCATAGGGAGAGTAGCCTGTAGGGAGTTTCCAAGTGGAGTGGTATGCCTAGAGAACATCGTTTAGTTTAGTGCTCCAATCTCACCTATATTTGCTAATTGTCCTTGTTAATATTTTACTAATCTCCTGATTAGTGACCTCGGCTTGGCCATTAGCTTGGAGGTGATAAGGTGTAGTCAATTTATGTTCAACCCCTAAGCATTGCATCAACTTCCAAAAAGTTGCACCCGTGAAGTGTGTTCCATTATCTAAGATAAGTGCACGTGGAATACCAAACTTATTTACAACTTGTTGTTGTACAAATTGTGCAGCTGTAGATGATGTGCAGTCTGTAACAGTAGCTGCTTCAGCCCATTTCATTAGATAGTCAACAGCAACAATGATGTAAGCTTTTCCATTGGACATTGGTGTAATGGGCCCCATAAAGTCTATTCCCCAAATGTAGAAAGGTTCTAAAGGTTGAATCCATTGTTGTAGACCCTCCATTCTAGTAAGCATTCCTCCATCACGTTGACAGTGCTCACAGGATTGGACAAATTGATGAGCGTCCCAAAATAGTGTTGGCCAGTAATATCCTGCAAGTAGGATCTTAATAGTCGTTCGTCTCCCTGCATAGTGACCCCCCACAAGGGCCCTCATGAGCATCTTGGAGAACTCTTAGTTGGTCCACATTAGGCACACACCATTGAACCAAGCCATCAAGACAGACTTTGTAAAGTTATCCATTAATCTCCATGAAGTACTTGGCTCTGTGAAGAAATTGTTGTTTCTTCCTAAAGTCCAGCTCATGTGGTTTTTGTTGGGAAATGAGATAGGTTAGAATGCTACTATACCAATTCATTCCAATGGGTTGGTTATTCACTACACTAGCAAAGAGGGTTTCGTCAGGAAAATGATCAGATAGGGTGTATTCATCCTCTTTGCTATCCCAATGCAACCGAGATAAGTGATTTGCAACTACGTTCTTGGTGCCCTTTCGATCTATCATTGTTAGATCAAACTCCTGTAGGATTACCAGCCATCATATAATACGAGGGCTAACTGTTGGCTTGTTCATGAGGAACCTAATTGCACTATGATCTGTATGAATCTACACTTTGTAGCCTAACACATAGTGCCTAAACTTGTCGAGTGCAAACACTATAGCCATTAATTCTTTTTCTGTAGTCGTGTAGTTAAGTTGTGCACCGGTGATACTCCTACTTGCACAGTGGATGTAGTAAGGATGTTTTTGATCATCTAACTATGTAAGTACAGCTCCTAAGGCATAATTGGATGCGTCACTCATTATATGGAACAGTCTAGACTAGTCAGGGGCTTGTAGAATGGGAGTTTCCACAAGCTTTTGTTTTAAAGTTTGGAATGCTCGTTCACATTCCCTGGTCCATTCAAATGGTGCATCCTTCTTTGTTAGTTCTTCCAATGGTTTGGAAATCTTGGAGAAGTTCTCAATGAATCTCCGATAGTAGCCAGTGTGTCTAAGGAATGACCGAATGTCTTTGATAGTTTCTGGTTATCGGGTGATCCCTTGGATGACTCTAACTTTATCTGGGTCTACCTCTATTCCTAACTATGAAATCTTATGCCCAAGTACTATGCCCTCTTGGACCATCAAATGGCTTTTCTGCCAATTGAGCCTTAAGTTGGTTTCTACACATCATTTTAGCACTTGCTCTAATCGATCCAGGGCTTGATCAAAGCTTGTCCCATAAGTAGAGAAGTCATCCATAAAGACTTCCACTCCATTCCCTATCTGCTGTTGGAATATGCTTAGAACTAAACGTTGAAACATGGTAGGAGCATTACACAAGCCAAATGGCATTTTTTTATATGCAAACGTTCCCCAAGGACTAGTGAACATTGTTTTGGCTTGATCTTCTAGTGCTATCCGTATTTGGTTGTATCCACTATAACCATCTAGAAAACTATAATAGCGATGCCCTGCTATGGTTTCTAAGACTTGGTCAACGAATGACAATGGAAAGTGATCCTTGAATGTTGCCATGTTCAGCAGCCTAAAATCTATACACACCCTCCATTTGCCTCCCTTTTTTTGGATATATGAACCCAGCCTTAAGGAGCTGTTCTATCTCTTCTTTTACTATTTGTTTCAATTTTGGATTCAATCGTCTCTGTGGTTGTTTTCGAGGTTTCATGGAGGGGTCCGTGTAAATCCTATGCTGGCATATCCTAGGATCTATTCCGGTTAACTTGGGGTATGACCAAGCAAAGGCTTTTGACCACTTGTTTATCACTTTCAGCAATCTTTCTTTTTGTTTGGGAACAAGTCTTGCATTGATGATCACTGGTTTTCCATTTTTAAGAATCATATACTCCAAACCAATGAGCAATGGTTTCAAATCTAGGGGCTCTTGTTTAAATCTCTTAGGAATTTCCAACTTCCCCCAGTTGATGTTTTCAAGGCTAAGGTTTGGAAGTTGGCAACGGACTTGCTCAAGTGTGTCTATGCTTCCAATGTAAGCACTAGTTATTCCCTCAGTTAATTCCATGCATGTTATTGAGTTGCTCTCTTAATCAGCCATCAACCACTGGGTGTCTTCTTGTCATGTGGCTACTGCATATAGGCATCTTTGTATATTAATTTCTTATGCACACTGATTGCATGCAAGTAATGCTAAACTCTGCATAACCCATGATTTTTGCACGCAATGACACCTTGTGTTACTACATGTGATGCATGGAACTTTCTTCTTCTCGATCTCTCCAAAAGTGTTCTTCTTGGATATTTCCAAGGAAAGATCACGGATTCCTAGGCATGCATCTATAGTACTTAGCCATGCTCTTCCCATTATTATTGGGAAGTGCCCTTTGTCATTTTTGACTTGTATCACTAGGAAATCAGCTGGGTATGACCAACCACACACAGTGGTAACAATGTCCTCCACTAGTCCCAAGGGAACAGTGATGGACTAGTTAGCTAGCTCTAAGTAAAGATTGCTCTTCTTTAGTGGAGGCAGGTTCCAAGCTTTATACATTTCTTGTGATATTAAGTTGACTCCGAAACTTGAGTCAAGAAGAGCTTTACGTGGTTCATTCCTAGCAACTTGGAGGTAGATTAGGGGACTTCCAGGATCAAAGAATTTCCTAGAAAGGTGGCCCTCCTTGATCTAGTCAATGACGGTATGTGTTAACATAACCATGTGCATTGAGCTCTATTTTTGGTTTGAAGGGAGCTCTGAAGCCTTATTTGATGGAGAGGCGTTTAGAGGCTTAACTGCTTGTGGTTGTGAGAGCTTGTTTGGACTGTTGGTTCTGAAGAAAGGTCTTCTCTTTGTACGGTTGTCAGAACCAGCAACAGGTTGAAGGTTCACAGCTCTCGTAGCAGTACGTTGCTATGGTTGAGTGGGGAGTTCCCCTTGCATCATTGGAGTGGGCAGTAGTGGAGCTATTGGTATAAGAGTCGCGGATGGGTTCGGAGGATGGTATGTATGTGATGTGTATCTCCCAAGAGAAGGAGTCCTATAATACTCCCGAGCTTGGTAGTAACATTGTGGGGCCGTGTAACCAACAGAGTCACTTGGAGAGATTTTTTGTTGCACGTAATAGCCATATGGATTTGGTTGTTGGTAAGGGTATTGTTGCCTAGGTGGTGGCATCCCCCATGACTGTGGGTATTGCCACTGTTGGTGTTGCTCAATAGGTTGTGGCGGAGTTCCACTTGGATAATACGTTAAGGATTGGTGGAACTGCCTTGGGTTACCTTGGGGATAAGGTAATCTTCGGGGTGCTTGCTATTTGTTAAGTCATGGGTTAAGTGCATACACCCTAGACTCTTGCAGATGTGAGATTATTGGGCAACATCTCTTAGGATGGTCATACTAGCATATCTCACATCCACCGTCATTGTCTGTATATGAATCCACAACCTCTTCAGTGATAACCATTTTTACCCTTGCCTTTGTTACGTGCATGGTCCAAATCCCTCTTCTTCTTTTTGCCATAGTCACTACTTCGCTCCTTAGACTCCTCTACAATTTTGAGAACGATTTTAAATCTACTATCCAAGAAGTCCCACATTTGATCTACCTTAGTTGACACTTCTGTTGTTAATTTTTTAAGTAGCAAGGTTTTTCTATTCACCATCTCCTTGAGTGGTGACTCTTCCTCCTCTTCACAGAATCTCACTCCCCTTTTTCGAAGGGAAGGATCGTGGTTGTACTCTTTTGCACTTTCTCTCTTACGTAGCTCTCCTTCTTCCTTAGCTACTTGCTTCAACAATTTATGAACCTAATGGAACCTAAGTTTTAATAATCTCCCTTGGGCGTATGTTCCAAAGGTTCTCCTAGTTTCATGTCTAAGCCCATCGATGAGATGGCATAGTTGATCTTGTTGTGCATAACCATGGCCCGAGCAATGATGTAGCAGTGCATAATATCGGCCCATGGCAGCATCCAAGGGTTTGTGATTCCCTTGCTTCCATCCTTGGATCTACTTTCGCAAGTTGGACACTTGGGAGTACGTTTGATATTTATCGTTAAACAGTTCTAGCATCGTACTCCACCTTCGAATGGATTCCGGTTCTAAGGACCAGTACCAACTGTCTGCTTCTTTTATCAATGTCCTTGGGAACAACTTTAACTTTACTCATTTTCAATATTCTACAAGGCACATGCATCATGAAATGCTTGTAAGTGGTTTTGAGGATTAGCGTTGTATCCCCCCTCAAATTGTGGGATATTATTCATGTCTAGTCTCTTGATCTTGCTATCCTTTTGGTGCCTTGTGGATATTCTAACAGCCTCTGTGATGTTTAACATGCTTCAGGTTGCAAGTAGGGATACTTCATGGTCATTTCTCTCATAGCGTCTATGATGTCTACATGGTTCCCTACTTTCCCTTCTTCCATGCCGTGATTCTCTAGAGTGCCCTCATCCTCGCTCTCGACTCTCTCGTCGAGGTTTCTCACTTTGCTTACCCTTATCCTCATGGTTAGGTTCCTTATGACTGCATCCTGATGTTGAAGGAGAGGGTGAATGTGATGATGAAGGTGAAGAAGAAGGAGAACCATTGCCATGACGATGTTTCTTACCTTCTCTTCGATGGTCTCGACCCTAATCGTGATGACGATCAGAATCCCCTCCCTTATCTTGTGTTTGTGTTCCCTCATTGAACACTTGGTGTTCATGGGGATCAGAACCAGGGTTGTGAATTGTGGAGTGAAGGTTCTAATACACCATCTCCTCACTATCGTTAGGAGGGGGAACATCGTTTTGTGGAGAACCCATCGAGATAGGTTCACCACCCTCAATTTCACTTAAGACAGGCGGAGCGTTATGGGGTCCTTTGCCCTTCAATGATGTATGGTAACTCTCCTACCGCAAGTCCTGTTGACGTTGCACTTTTGTGGGATGGTAGTCCCTTGTGTCGTAATCACATGCAATGTACTCTGCGTACAATTGTGACATGCCGATTCGTGCAAGGGCACGAAGGAGCATGTTGGGGGCTACTCTGTCTGGGGGCAACACTATGTTACCCTCCAAGTCTCTCCAACGCATTTGTTTGTCTTGATGGAGAATAAAGGTAAAGTTGGGTATATATTCATCGTGATGAATATATACCACACGGAATTGTTGAGGAACTAGCAGATTTTGGTTATGTGTGTTGTGCCACCGACTATCTCTTGTGTTGCTCCTAGGCGGTGAAGTGCTTTTGTGCGAAGAAGAAGACATCTTAGTCTTGTTTGGTGTGCAGTTTATTGTTATCTTATTTTTTTTCTTTTGATCAACCCTAAGGGTTCGTTCTAGCTCCCAACGATATGGATGATCTCCTATGTTCTATGTAACGCACAAACAACTAAGTCCCCGGCAACGGTGCCAATGATGAGTGGCGAGGTACCCTTACACTCAACCATATGAATACGAGCATCTCACGCGCGATCCGGTCGAACTCCAAGGACTAAGTGCTTACGCACCCTAATGGAACACTTAAGGTTAATCAATTACTGTCTTCCCAGACTTACTGGTATTGTCACGGTTGTATGGTTAAGTAAGCCTGAGGTGTATGATTTTTTATATCTTTTATCTTTTTAACACCTATGTTAAGAGGGGAAAGGTGAAGAGACTAAATAACTAACGTTCATTAACTATTCATTAACTAAGTTCTAATTGTCCTAGCACCAATATCCATTCCCACTTTCCTTACACACCCTGAACCAGCGTAATGCTGTTGGGATTACCAAACGCTACTCGTTACTGGGTTACCAAGCGTTACACATGTGCTCGAAGCGGTCATATTGAATGCACTTAACTAGGAGAGTTAAGGGTTGAGAGAGATTAATTATCTAAGAAAGCATTTAAACATTTAATAGTAATTAAATCCTATTTAGCTTAGTCCACATGCTGCAAGGTTTATCAGAAAGTTCGTCTTTATTGCCATACACAAATGTGTGCTCAAGTACAATTTGCTTGAATAAAGATTCATTCACTTTGAGACTCCTACTGTGGGCACATGGAAATTATTCTAACTCTGGAATGGTAAAACTGCTATAGTTTGGCTAAGGGTCTAGATCTAGATGGGGAAACAAGGAAAAGCTGCCTCTTATTTATAGAACTGGCGACGGGTTGTGATATTGCATACGCGATATCGCAGGGGCAGACGCGATATCGCAGGGGCAGACGCGATATCGCAGCTCATCAACAGGGATATGATGAATAGTATTTTTTGATAGCTGCAATATCTAAGCTATGACAATGTAGTCCTAATAAATGTCTATATATACAATTCACATACTATATAATGGCATCATTAATATAATAGGTGGCAAAGCTCTTGCAATATGTTTTCATGAAATCTAATAATAATCAGCGAGTGCTCACAATGTGATTTTGAGTAGTTGTATGATATCTTTATTCAAGTGCATTGTATCTAGATACTTTTCATGTCTAATAATAAAGATTGAGATTTTTTTTTCGATTGCATCATTTTGACTTAGAATAGACTCTACTTTTTCATGTTATTTACTTTTCCATGCAACATAGATTAATGTCTACATTTTCATGTACTTAGCCTAATAGTTTACTTTCCAATGCATGTTAATAGTGTGGTAGAATGAGTACAATTGGTTTTATGCATAAATAAATTATTTTTTAGCAATTCTCATAATGCTCTCACTTGGTACGCCCAGTAGTGAATGTTTGGTAACCCAGCAGCGAACACTTGGTAACCTAATAATGATTAGGTGAGTTTAGGATGTGCACAACAAATCAAAAATAGATACTCATTCCCTATGCTAGATTAGAATTTACATTATTGCTCATTAGATTAACTAGTAAGCTTTCTATATCTTGATATTGTTAATGTAATGCTGATGAGTGGCGAGGTACCCCTACACTCCACCATACGAAACGAGGGTACACGCGCGATCCAGTCGAACTCCGCAGACTAAATGCCTTAACACCACAGGAAACACTTGGGGTTAATCGTTCGTTGTCTTCCCAGGCTTGCTTGTAAGTGTCACGGTGTATGGTTAAGCAAGTCTGAGGTATGTGATTTTTTTGGTATTTTTGGCTTATCTTCTATGCTACCAGGAGAAGGGTTGAGAAAACTAAACTAACTCTAACTAAGATCTAAGTCTAAATTAACTAGCGTCAGCATCCGTTCCCACTTGCCAGACACTCCCTGAACTATGCAACTGTAGCTTACCAAACGCTAATCGTTACTGGGATCGCCACACGTAACGCAAGAGCTCGAAGTGGTCGTACTGAGGCACCTATTTAGCCTACGTGTGATAAGCAGCCGATTCCTTAGCCAGCCGTACAAACACGTGGGTGCTCGTAACTAAGTCGTACTTGTCACACGATCTAGCCTAGCAATGAGCAGCCGATTCCTCAACTAGCCGTACACATCAGACCCGGGAGTTACCAAGCGTAGAATCCTGGAATACGCTACTGGGTTACCAAGCATCCAATGCTCGTAATTGAGTCGTACTCATGCATTGCGTCAAGCAGCCGATTCCTTGACTAGCCGTACACGTCCGTAGACGCTCGTAATCAAGTCGTACTTGAACGCACTAGGAAAGAAGGAAATAAAGCAATAAATGAAACCACGTGCTGCAAGGTTTATCCAAACAAGTTCGTCTTTATTGCCGTACACAACTTGGGTTCAGGTTACAAGCTGCTCGAATAAAGAGCCGTTCACTCTAGGACTCCTACTGCGGGCACATGTGGAAAAATTCTAACTCTGGAGTGATCAATCTGCCAGAGCTTCGCTACACTAGCCAGGATTCGGAAATAAGGGGAGTGCCGCCTCTTATTTATAGAAATGGCGGCGGGACGCGATATCGCGTACGCGATATCGCAGGAGAAGTCGCGATATCGCGTCGGCCGCGATATCGCGTACGCGATATCACGGCCTAGTGTAAGTTGCGTCTCATCATACCCCCATGACTGAATGAAATCTCGTCCTCGAGTTCCTTACAATGATATCAGGTAGGTATGGGATTATTAGGGAAAATGGAACTAATGGGATGACATGTGGACGGTCTTTATTACAAGACTTGACAAAAGCTGGTGTTCATGACAACATGGGTGAACACCTTATTACAATGACATCATGCCACAGTTGGCAGCTGAGAGAAAAGAGGAGAGAGAATAGAAGAGAAGAAGAGAGAAGAGTCTTGTTGCTGCCAACGCCTAGATTGCGCCTTTCGTTGTCCGTCTGTAAGCGCATTATCAATTCCATTCCTTGCATGCTACTTCAGCGCTGCTCCATTCCAATTGTCTCCTCCAGATCCATCCCGTTGTTGTATGATTGCCATCTGCACACACAACACAATCATATATTAGCAAGGGTAATTGAATCATTAAGTAAAGCATACCTTGCTTCGGTTTAGGCTCACTGGTTAAGTTGTGGTATGGCTGATATGTATCTGGGAAAATATAGATGATGACTACCGAAGGCATAGGGGTAAGGAAGAAAAAATGAAAAATCCGAGAGAATCAGGCCCCGTACCCCCATGACTAATCGCGAACCTCCGGTAGCGTTAGAATGGAAAGAAAAAAGGAATAGGAAGGATAGGTAAAAAGGGAACAACTATGGCATCGATAGAAAGGATGTCATGATGGAAATGAACAAAAATGTTTATTTATTACAAAACGTTAAGGAAAAGAAGTTAACTAATGTTCCAAATAGGAATGTCAGTGGGTCCTCCCCAAAGCAGGCTCATGCCCTTAATGCCCTGACAATCCCACATTCAAAGAGTCCGTGGGCTCTGGGAATGTCCTTTGGAAACAAGAGTGAAAGTCTTAACCGGAAGAATTTACCAAAAAGAAAACAAAGCATCAACTAAAGTATATACAATGATACAACCGGCAATGAGGTGGACAATAAAAAAAAGGATGGGAAGAAGAGAAGTGGAATGGAATCCCAAGAACAAGGTGGTGTACAGCCCCTTGTGTGTTACATGATTAATGTGACTTGGCGAATCTCATTCGAACTCTGGGCTCAAACCAACCACTTCCAGTGACTTCGCATCAATGCAGTTGGTTAAATCATCCACTTGGGTAACAAGGATGCAACTTCGAGAAGCCACCACCATTCCGACGAAACAACGGAGAGAAAGGGAAGCGAGAAGGGCCTTAGTTAGAGGGAACACTTTGGTTCCATAACCAGTGCTTGCAGCCCACATTTATTCCGTCTAAGGGGTGTGCTTTGAATCCTCACTTTTAGCTTTTTAGCTTTTTCACTTCTTTTTTTTTCATTTTGTCTTCTTCTTTTGTTTTGTGTTTTTATGCGTGGGGACCACACCATGCTAAGACTTCTTTATTTTTTTTGTCTCAGCTTCTGATTATTGGGTTACATTGGAACGGTAAGGAAACCCAAGAAGAAAACATCCAAGCACCCAAGTGAAAGACCAACATAAGAGCATCAAGTTCCCTTGAAGTCACACCCGTTTCAAATCCTTGGGTCCGTCCTTAGGTTGAGAAATACCCAGTCACAGGTTCATTAAAGTTCTTATTGGAAGGGAACTGTACATTTCCAAGCCAAGGGAAACCATAGACTTGATGGATGGATGGATGAAGTGATCTCATTGCCTGCCATATCAAAAGAACATACCTTAGTATCAACAATGTAACTTAAAGGTAAAAACCAAACATTAGCAATTAATGAAAAACAGTTCATCCCATCGGCCCGAACACTTATTGGGTGACGAATTTACATGATGGATCACACACACACACACACACACAAAAAGATAGAAAAATATAACGATGTTGTAAAACAAAAACAAGAAAAGTTAAAGAAATTTGTAAAACAAAAATTAGAAAAGTTAAAGAAATTGTAAAACAAAAATGTGAAAAACAAAAACGTTGTAAAACAAAAATGTGTAAAACAAAAACTGAAAAAGAACTGAGGGCCCCATATGATTAGCATAGGTGGCCATCTCCCCCATGACTGAGTTGTGAGGGAGAGATCCGAAGTAGTGAGCGCCTATTTGAATTTCTAAGCAGTGCCCAACTTCTCCCAAATGATGATCTTAGATTCAGGGGTGGAAGTTGGCGACGCTCACGTTCCAATGTGTCTATGCCACGGTTGTTGGCATGAGTTTCCTCAGTTCGTTCCATGCATATTTGTTTGCCCTTATGAGAAGCTGTCAACCACGGGGTGTCTACTACTTCTTGTGTGGTTGCTACATACAGGCATCTTTGTTGCAGAGTTTCCTGGGCACACCTGTGACATGGAGACATTTCCTCCGTGTCATCACCCGATGAATCACTGTATGTGATGCATGGAACTATCCTCTTCTCGATCTTTCCACATATGTTTATCTTGGAGATTTCCAAGGAAAGATCACGGATCCTAAGGCATGCATCTACTGTGCTTAGCCATGCCCTTCCCATTATAATTGGGAAGTCCCCTTCGTTGTTGTTAACATCGATCACTAGGAAGTCTGCTGGGTAGGACCAACCACACACAGTGGTGATAACGTCCTCCACCAAACCCAATGGGATGGCAATGGACTGGTCTGCCAGCTCCAGTTGAATGTTGCTCTTCTTAAGTTGGGGCAGGTTCCAGGCGTGATACATCTTTCGCGAAATTAAGTTGACTCCGGAACCTGAGTCAAGAAGAGCTCGATGTGGCGCATTCCCAGCGATCTGCAAATGAATAAAGGGACTCCCAGGGTCAGTTAGTTTCCTGGGAAGGTGGCCTACCTTGATCCAGTCAGTTACGGTATGTGTTAGCATAACCGTATGCGTTACATTCCCTTGGACTGAAGGGTGCTCCGAAGTGTTAGTAGTTAGAGGCCTATACATATACCCGTCCGCTTGTTGTTGCGAGAGCCTATCCGGGCTCCTAGTTCTGAAAAAGGGTCTCCTTTTTGTACAGTTATCGCCAGAACTAGTGTCCGGTTGGATATTTACACTCTGAATATTTACAGATCTCGCGGCGTGACGTTGCTGCGGTTGGGTAGGTAATTCCCCTTGCATTGTTGGAGCAGGAGGTGTTATGGGAACTACTTGAGGAAAAGGTGCGGGTGGAGTTAGAGGATGGACAGAATGTGGAATGTCTCCCGGAGGAGAAGGAGTCCTTCTGAAGTACTCCCGAGCGTAGTAGTGACGGCGTGGAGTGTGACTCATAGCGTCACCTGGAGAAACTGGCTGCTGCACATAATAACCATAAGGATCAGGCTGCCGGTAAGGGTATCGATGTGTTGGCTGTGGCATCCCCCATGACTGTGGGTATTGCCACTGCTGATGTTGCTCGATGGGCTGCGGAGGTGTTCCACTTGGATAATACGTCAAGGGTTGGTGGAACTGCCTCGGGTTACCTTGTGGATAAGGTAACCTTCTGGGTGTTTGCCGTTGATTAAGTCTTGGATTTAATGCATACACCCCAGACTCCTGCAGATGTGAGATAATTGGACAACATCCCTTAGGATGGTCATAATAGCAGACCTCACATCCACCGTCATTGTCTGAATCAGAATTTTCAGCCTCATCGGAGTTAGAGATTTTTCCCTTACCCTTGTTATGTGCAGGGTTAAAGTTTCTCCGCTTGTCTTTGCTTTTATCACTACTTTGCTCATCCTTAGACTCTTCTACAATTTTCAGGACTGTTTCTATTCGTGAGTCTAAGGAATCCCACATTTGGTCTACCTTAGCCGATACCTCCGTTGTTAACTTTTGGATCGGCACAGTTTTCCTGTTCACCAACTCTTCGAGTGGTGACTCATCCTCCTCATCACAGAATTTCACTCCCTTCTTACGAAGGGAGGGATCACGGTTGTATTCCTCCGCACTTTCTCTTTTCCGTAGCTCACCCTCTTCTTGCGCTACTTGTTCCAACAATACTTCAACTTCATGGGCTCTTAGTTGGGAGAGTCTCCCTTGGGCGTAAGTCCCAAGAGTTCTTCTCGTTTCATTTCGTAGCCCATCCACGAGGTGGCGAAGTTGATCCCGCTTAGCGTACCCATGGCCCGGGCAACGATGTAGCAATGTGTAGTAACGGGCCATGGCAGCATCCAAGGATTCATGAGCTCCTTGTTTCCAGCCTTGGATCTGCTTACGCAAGTTAGACACTCTGGAGTACGTTTGATATTTGTTGTTGAACAATTCGAGCATCGTACTCCACCTCCTGATGGTTTCCGGTTCTAAGGACCGGTACCAGCTTTCTGCTTCTTTAGTGAGTGTCCTTGGGAACAACTTGAGTTTCTGCCACTCATTGTCTATGTTCTGCAAGGCACAGGCGTCGTGGAATGCCTGTAAATGATGTTGAGGATCAGCGTTGTATCCCCCTTCAAAACGTGGGATATTATTTATATCCAAACGCTTGATCCTACTGTCTTTCAAATGCCTTGTGGGAATCCTAACTGCCTCTCTAATGTCAAGCATACTTCGGGTTGCGAATAGGGGTTCGTCATGATCATCTCTTTCATGACGTCTGTGATGTCTACGTTGTGGTTCCCTATTCTCCCTACGTCCTTGCCCTTGTCCTAACTCCTCTCGACCTTCTTGTCGAGGCATTTCATCTCTTCTACCTTTACTTTCCGCGTTATGCTCATGGTGGCTGCGCCCAGATGTGGAAGGAGAGGGTGAATGATGTGATGAAGGGGAAGAAGAAGGAGATCCATCACCATGGTGATGTTTCTTGCCTTCTCTTCGGCTGCTTCGGTCCCGACCGTTGCGACGATCAACGAGTCCGTCATTAGTGCGAGTGATTGTTCCTGCCGTGAACAGCTGGTGCTCACGGGGATCAGAGCCTGGAATATGTATCGTTGATCTAAGGCCCTGATGCCTAACCTCTTCACTAGAGTGAGGAGGAGGAACATCATTTTCTAAGAAACCCGTTGTGAGGGGTTCCTCGTCTCCTATTTCACTAATGACGTGGGAAACCTTGCCCTTCAGTAGTGAATGTTGGCTCTCCTGCCTTGCATCCCGAATACGTTGGGCTTTTGTGGGTTGATAATCCCTCAGAGTGTAATCATCCGCAACGTATTCAGTAATCAGCTCTTGCATGCCATACCGTACCAAGGCACGGAAAAGCATGTTGGAAGCAGAGCGATCTGGGGGTAACACGATGTTACCTTGCATGTCTCTCCACCGCAGTTGCTCATCTTGATGGAAAACAAAGGTAAAATCCGGCACATACTCATCGGGATGAGTATATGTGACCTTAGATTGTTGAGGACATGGTTGATCTCGGTTATGCGTATGATGCTGACTTTCTCCTGTATTGTCCTTAGGTGAGTTGATTTCGTGAGAAGAAGCCATTTCTATTGGTGTGCTAATTTCACCGTTATTTATTGTTCTTGATTAACTGATTAACCCTAAGGTTCGTTTTAAGCTCACAACGATGTGAGTGATATCCCTTATGTTAAATTGGCGAAAAAACACTTAGTCCCCGGCAACGGCGCCAATGATGAGTGGCGAGGTACCCCTACACTCCACCATACGAATACGAGCGTACACGCGCGATCCGGTCGAACTCCGCAGACTAAATGCCTTAACGCCACAAGAAACACTTGGGGTTAATCGTTCGTTGTCTTCCCAGGCTTGCTTGTATGTGTCACGGTGTATGGTTAAGCAAGTCTGAGGTATGTGATTTTTTTGGTATTTTCGGCTTATCTTCTATGCTACCAGGAGAAAGGGTTGAGAAAACTAAACTAACTCTAACTAAGATCTAAGTCTAAATTAACTAGCGTCAGCATCCGTTCCCACTTGCCGGACACACCCTGAACTATGCAACTGCAGCTTACCAAACGCTAATCGTTACTGGGATCGCCACACGTAACGCAAGTGCTCGAAGTGGTCGTACTGAGGCACCTATTTAGCCTACGTGTGATAAGCAGCCGATTCCTTAGCCAGCCGTACACACCCGTGGGTGCTCGTAACTAAGTCGTACTTATCACACGATCTAGCCTAGCAATGAGCAGCCGATTCCTCAACTAGCCGTACACATTAGACCCGGGAGTTACCAAGCGCAGAATCCTGGAATACGCTACTGGGTTACCAAGCATCCAATGCTCGTAATTGAGTCGTACTCATGCATTGCGTCAAGCAGCCGATTCCTTGACTAGCCGTACACGTCCGTAGACGCTCGTAATCAAGTCGTACTTGAACGCACTAGGAAAGCAGGAAAGAAAGCAATAAATGAAACCACGTGCTGCAAGGTTTATCCAAACAAGTTCGTCTTTATTGCCGTACACAACTTGGGTTCAGGTTACAAGCTGCTCGAATAAAGAGCCGTTCACTCTAGGACTCCTACTGCGGGCACATGGGGAAAAATTCTAACTCTGGAGTGATCAATCTGCCAGAGCTTCGCTACACTAGCCAGGATTCGGAAATAAGGGGAGTGCCGCCTCTTATTTATAGAAATGGCGGCGGGACGCGATATCGCGTACGCGATATCGCAGGAGAAGACGCGATATCGCGGCCTAGTGTAAGTCGCGTCTCATCAAATGCCAAACAACATCATTATCATATGGCTCACTTAAGACTACATCATATGTCTTGAACCACACTTCAAGTGGCAAGATAGTGGCCAATAATCAACTATCAACTATCAACTATCTATACCTTAAGATAGAGGCCAATAATCAACTATCAACTATCTATACCCCCAACAAAGAGGTAGACCAATGCATACTTGGTTTGCTTGCATTAAGAAGAGCGTTCAAGATTTGGGTATTAATGCTTATTTGGCTCTTAATAGAAGTGAATGGTGTTTAAGAACTCATTCAGTGAATCCCATGTACTTGGAATAAAGAAATAGCCTCCTATCTAACAAGAAGATAAGGCACTTGCTACTTGAACCACTTGAACCACCTACCACTATGCCTAAAGTGTAACTTGCATTAGAAAACGTTTACCTAACAAAGCAATAGGCTAACCATTTTGTCACCTCCAATAGAATCCCTAGGAGGGGCGGGCAGTAAGAGGTTTTTGGCAAGGGAACATAACAAAGCAGCGCAAAATCGTGTAAAATTAAACATAAAGGGGTACGGCTTAACGAGCAAGTTAGCTATGTGTAACGCGGCATAAATAAAGAGGAGAAAACTGTACTCCTTGGCATAGGAGCATGAGCATGTTTATGTGTTCATGCGCGTGTACGACAGCCTGATCAATTGAAGAACAGCAGCAGCGGCAGCAACAAAAACAACAAATCCCAAAAGCCAAAGCCAGAAGCCTGTGTCGCTGTGTGTGTGTTGCTACTAGTGTGCTGGTGCAGAATATGCATGAGAGATTTATCTTGCTTCTTTTTCTTCGATTATATTGTGCCTGTTTTCTCTCGCATTCCGTCTTTTGCGCCTCAATTGGGCGTTTGTCTTAGTTTATATCCATCTCAGCGGATCTGATCCTCAGACGAATCGGCGTCTCTGTCCGCTGGAGGTAGGGTTCCAATCCTTAATTCTGTTTCGAACTCGATCTGAATGAATGATTTTAAGATTTTAAGTTATTTTTTTCCCTGTGTGCATTTCACTTCCAAGGGTTCTGCGAGGTATCGATTTTGATCCTGATGTAACCGCTTGGGATTTCTCAGGTCTTGAATTTATAAGTTTAGATCTAATTTCTCTGCTATCGATTTTGCTGCGGTTTCAATCGGTCTGGCAGATTCGTAGATCGACTTCGTGGTCGCCGGGAAGATTTTGCATTTTGCAAATTTGCCCCCTTTCTGGCGCATCTGAGCGTGCCTCTTCGGATCAGGTTATTATGGGGCTTTAATTGGAGTTTTGCGGCCGTTTTGCTTTTTTTTTTTGGTGATCAGATCGCGCGGCGCATTTGGTGACGGTGCCGTAGGGTTTTAACACCGATTCTTCTTGCGTGTTTTTTCATTTAAGCTTTTCTGAATTACTTTTGCATTGTTGTTTAAGGAAACATGCTTACCAAGTTCGAGACGAAGAGTAATCGAGTGAAGGGTCTAAGCTTTCATGCTAAACGGCCATGGATCCTGGCGAGTCTTCACAGTGGTGTAATTCAGCTGTGGGATTACCGCATGGGTACTCTGATCGACAGATTCGACGAACATGATGGACCGGTCAGAGGAGTTCATTTTCACCGGTCACAGCCTCTGTTTGTATCTGGAGGTACGCTGTTAATTCGTTTCCTCCAAATACAGTTCCTTTCGCTTCTAATTTTCAAGCAAAAACAGTTTTGAGCGATCGCTAGAATATTTCCTGGTTAACGTGAATCTGTTCAGAAATTAGAGCGTTTCTTCTCTGAATCGTGGTTCACTGAGTAGATGGACTTAGAGTCTCTAGAGTCCATTCCGTGCAATCCTTTTAGAATTTAGTAGGGTTTTTAAATTCTTGCCCTGGATTTACTAATAATTTCGAGTATGAACATTTCAATTTCTTTTGTCTGTCGTTATGTTCCTTTAAAGTTTTTGATAGCGCCTTGGCATAAAAGAACTCTTCCATCCTCATGTGTGCCGGTCGTGGGCTGTTTTTTAAATGTTAGAACGGTAAACAAATGACATTAATATTCGCAATAAATCCACAGTTAGCAAACAGCATCCACAGTTACAACTATAATTCATCCTAAATTTTGATGTTCAGATCTGCGTTTGGGTCTAACTTCGACTTCGTTCAGTCGGAGTCGATTTGGGATTTGGTTTTCCTTGGACGGTACCTATTATAATGATTATGTGTTTAGGTGGATCAGTTTTACAAATTCTTATGCAAGTACCCATAAGCTTTTAGACATATAAGCAATTTGTTCATATTTTCTTGTTCTGTCTTACCTTTAAGCAAGCTTATCGGCAGTACCCATTTTTCTTCTTGGTTTCATCCGATGAAATATTTGTAAAATGGTATGGAAGTTCCCAGTTTGCCAAACTATACAGAGTACAAAATTTCATATGTTTGTTTATGCATTCATTTCGTTTTGTTTTAAACTTTTAATTGGGTTCTATTAGGTGCATGCTGCGTTAAATCTTTTCGATCTGTTATTGCTAGATTAAAATCGTATCTTTTTTTGTATTATCTCAGCAGTGCTGACTACATTACCTTGAGAGACGTCATTTTGGTTGAAACTTTTGTTTTATTGCAGGTGATGATTACAAGATAAAGGTATGGAACTATAAGATGCGAAGATGCCTTTTCACTCTGCTTGGCCACCTCGACTACATCCGAACTGTTCAATTTCACAATGAGTATCCTTGGATTGTTAGTGCCAGTGATGATCAGACCATAAGGATATGGAATTGGCAATCTCGTACTTGTATTTCCGTTCTGACTGGGCATAATCACTATGTGATGTGTGCATCATTTCATCCAAAGGAGGATTTGGTAGTTTCAGCTTCTCTAGACCAGACTGTTCGTGTATGGGATATTGGGGCACTGAGAAAGAAAACTGTTTCTCCTGCAGATGACATCCTGAGGCTTACTCAAATGAATACTGACCTGTTTGGAGGCGGTGACGCTGTTGTTAAATATGTTTTGGAAGGCCATGATCGAGGAGTAAACTGGGCTGCATTTCATCCCAGTTTGCCATTGATAGTCTCAGGAGCAGATGATAGGCAGGTGAAATTGTGGAGAATGAATGGTATGTTCTTAATTAACACAGCAAGTATTTGATATGCTCTAATTTGAATGTCTGATTTGTTGTGTCTCTTATTCTCCTTATCATTTCTATGGCAATGAACTATAACTTTGCATCTGCTTTTTGTTGCTAGATACCAAGGCCTGGGAAGTTGATACCTTAAGGGGTCATATGAACAATGTCTCATGTGTGATGTTTCATGCACGTCAAGATATCATTGTTTCCAATTCAGAAGACAAAAGCATTCGCGTCTGGGATGTATCCAAGCGAACAGGTGTCCAGACCTATCGTAGGGAACATGATCGTTTCTGGATTCTTGCAGCCCACCCAGACATGAATCTTCTTGCTGCTGGGCATGATAGTGGGATGATTGTGTTCAAGTTAGAACGTGAAAGACCTGCATTTTCTGTACATGGCGGTGTGCTCTATTACATCAAAGACCGTTTTCTGAGGTCCTATGAATTCTCTACCCAAAAGGATATTCAGCTGATACCAATAAGAAGGTCAGGGTCCACTGGAATGAATCAGGGTCCTAGGACTCTGTCATTTAGCCCATCAGAGAATGCTGTTTTGATTGGTTCAGATATTGATGGTGGCTCTTATGAACTGTATATTATCCCAAAGGATAGCATTGGTAGAAATGATGTGCCACAGGATGCTAAGCGGGGTCTTGGGGGAGGTGCTGTTTTTGTTGCACGCAATCGTTTTGCTGTGCTTGACAAGAGTCACAACCAAGTTTTAATCAAGAATCTTCGAAATGAAGTGACCAGAAAAGCTACCCTTCCAGCAACTACAGATGCAGTCTTCTTTGCAGGAACAGGGAATCTTCTTTGCCGCTCAGAAGATCGGATTGTTTTGTTTGATCTTCAGCAAAGACTTGTCCTGGGTGAGCTTCATACGCCTTTTGTTAAGTACATTGTGTGGTCTAATGACATGGAGAATGTTGCTTTGCTAAGCAAGCATGCAATTATTATTGCCAGCAAGAAACTTACACATCGATGTACTTTGCATGAGACAATAAGAGTCAAAGGTGGAGCGTGGGATGACAATGGTGTTTTCATCTACACAACTCTGAATCACATAAAGTATTGCTTACCGAATGGTGACAGTGGCATTATTAGGACACTTGATGTTCCTGTGTACATCACAAAGGTGATTGGAAATGTTGTTTATTGTTTGGACAGGGATGGAAAGAACCGTGCTATACACATTGATTCAACAGAGTATATTTTCAAGCTTGCTCTGATTAAGAAAAGATATGAGAATGTAATGAGCATGATCAGGAATTCTCAGCTTTGTGGTCAGGCAATGATTGCATATCTGCAGCAAAAGGGATTCCCGGAGGTGGCTCTTCATTTTGTGAAGGATGAGAAGACTAGATTTAATCTAGCACTTGAAAGTGGGAATATAGATATTGCTGTGGCTTCTGCAAAGGTGATAGATGATAAAGATCATTGGTACAGGCTTGGAATTGAAGCCCTTAGACAAGGCAATGCTGGTATTGTTGAATATGCTTATCAGAGAACTAAAAATTTTGAGAGACTATCCTTTTTGTACCTTATCACGGGTAATATGGATAAATTGTCAAAAATGCTAAGGATTGCTGAGATAAATAATGATGTCATGGGTCAATTTCACAATGCATTATATCTTGGTGACATTGAAGGACGCATTAAAATCCTGGAAGAATCTGGCCAGTTGCCTCTTGCTTATGTGACCGCATCAGTGCATGGCCTTACAGACGTTGCTGAAAGGCTTGCAGCAGAATTAGGGGATAATTTACCTACGGTTCCATCATCTAAGACATCTTCTCTTTTAATGCCACCAGCACCAATTTTGCATTTTCAAGGCAATGGCCATGGTGATTGGCCATTATTAAGGGTTACCAAAGGTATTTTTGAAGGTGGCCTGGACAAGTCAACTGGTATAGTTGCTGAAGAAGAAGAAGAAGACACAAATGATGCTAACTGGGGCGAGGACATAGATATAGAGGAACCTGAGAAACCAAATGGTGAAGTTGTTGCAGTAGAAGATAGAGAGAGAGATGAAGAGGAAGAGGAAGGTGGATGGGACCTTGAAGAATTGGAGTTGCCTTCAGATGTAACAACTGGAAATGCTGTATCCACCTCACAAGCAGTGTTTGTGGCTCCATCTCCAGGCATGCCAGTGAGCCAGATATGGACCCAAAAGTCCTCGCTTGCAGGGGATCATGTAGCCGCTGGTAATTTTGATACTGCCATGCGTCTATTAAGTCGGCAACTCGGAATCAAGAATTTTGTTCTCCTGAAATCTGTGTTTTTGGATGTTTACATGGGCAGTCAGACGTTCCTTGCCGCATCTGCTTCTGCCCCTGTTGTATCGTTAGCGCTGGAAAGAGGTTGGAATGAAACGGCAACTCCGAATGTCAGGGGTCCCCCAGCTCTGGTTTATAAACTATCGTCACTTGATGTGAAGCTCAAGCAAGCTTACAAGTCTACAACTGAGGGAAAGTTTGGTGAAGCGTTGAGACTATTTTTGAGCATTCTGCATACTATACCAGTGATAGTGGTAGATTCAAGGAAGGAAGTTGATGAAGTCAAGGAACTTATTGGAATTGCAAAAGAATATGTACTGGGTCTTCGACTGGAGGTCAAGAGAAAGGAAGTCAAGGATGATCCTATTAGGCAGCAAGAGCTTGCAGCATATTTCACTCACTGCAACCTTCAGAAAGTGCATCAGAGGCTTGCTTTATTGAATGCTATGGGTGTTTGTTACAAGGGAGGTAATTACAATACAGCTGCAAACTTTGCTAGACGTTTACTGGAAACTGAACCACCTCCAAGCCAGGCTAACAAAGCCCGGCAAGTCTTGCAGGCGTGCGAAAGGCAACCACATGATGCTAACAAACTGAACTATGATTTCAGAAATCCTTTTGTTATCTGTGGGTCTACTTTTACTCCGATATACAGAGGTCAGAAGGATGTTTCATGCCCCTACTGTTACGCCCGTTTTGTTCCCGACTGTCAAGGATCTCTCTGCCCGATATGTGAACTAGCAGCTATCGGTGCTGATGCGTCTGGCTTGCTTTGTTCCGTTACACAGATAAGGTAACCTGTTGGAATCGTGAATTCTGCAGTTATGGAGTAAATAGGTGCTGCCTGCTTTGAAGCCAGAGATTAGTGCAATTTCTTTAGCCGGCTTTTTACGATGCTGCGGAACATTTTGGCGCTAGATAAATTTTTAAGAATTTGAACTGAACCATCTCAGAAGTTCACACCATTGTAGTTAGCTGTAGTGTAGCAATTACACAATTTGTTTAAGACAGTTTTTTTTTTATTTGAAGTCCTCTGGGTTACCATGGTAACAATTTGGAGAATGGATGGTTGAAATTTTTGTGTATGGACCTATTATATGTTCTCTTGATGTTGTTAGAAGATGCTAATGGGATTATTTTTCATTAAATATAAATTTTGATTTGATATTTTATCTATGTTGTGTTAACCTGTTGAGGATGTGAACTGAAAATGTCCATATGTCGGTCTTTATATTCCAATGTTCGGTGGGTTGTATTCTGTGTGAAAGAACCGTAGTTTATCTTCCGTTTGGCGTGCTACCGAAATTTCGTTGTGTTTTGCTATCGTTTTAGGTTAGTGGACCTGTTGATTATGTCCTTTGTGGTGCCTCATTATTTCAGGTATTTTCAGCGAATTCATTATTTTGAGGGCTTTGACTCCGTTGTATTCTGCAAGACTCGTTTGTTTGTACTGTTTTCATGATGTTACTACGACCGTTGCCTCACATTCCTGATGGAAATTACATCAGATTCAGTAAACGTATAGGGTATGGAATTATGCGAGTGAACATTTGCATACGAACGTTGTTGGTGGTTGTAGCAACGTAAACTTCTTGTATCCTCTATCCATTGTAGAATGCAAATTTTTGTAGTTTCGATTGTTCGGTGGATGCACAGTGAGTTGGTTTTATGGTTAATAGAAAATAAGAGACGTTGGGAAGTTTACATATTCAACTATAAACCGCTGTCTATATCCTTGGAGCAGATTACTGTGGAATATGTGTAATCTAATAGTGAGTTTATTGATGTGAAGTCATTTTGGGCTCTAGGATCTGTGCATTCAATCATTATCCTTAGGTTAGCTGCACATCTATTTAACTTTTCTGCTGTGGTATCTTAATTCTTGCGTAATCTGGAGCCAGTGATAAGGTGGCTCAGGTGCTTACCTCATGTTTAGGTCTTTTTAGGCAAGAGGTAGCTAGAAGTTGCAGTTTGACTTGCACATGTTGGCTATACGTCTCTGTATATTCTTCTGAAGGGTAATGTTGGCTGTATGTGTACTTATTATCTTGTCCATCCTCCCAATGCCACGATCTCCTTGCCTATACTTAACGCATTGCATGTGTGTGTCCTTTTTTTATCGGCTGGCTTACATTTTCCAATCGGCTAATTTGAACTTGTTTTTTAAACCGGTGACAATGCTGAAGAATGAGCGTGTATGTCGAGTCTTAGCCGGAACGTTAAGAAAAACACTCTGAAGATGCACAGGATGCATGCAGAAAGGTAAGAAAGAAAGATTTTGTGAGATGGACAAAAGGGTTACATGCAGGGAGAGGGAAATGTTTAAACACTTATTTAATTAATGGATTTATTAGTGTCATTTGACGTGACGTTCGGCCTCCGTGTGCCAATGCAACTTTAAACCTTGTTAGTGTCGGCATTCAAACCTGAATGCCATTTCAGTTTCGCCTGGGTATTGCAGCTATTGCATTAATGCTTGGGCTCTAAATTTAAAGTTGTTAATGTGATCAAACAAGCATGTACAAGGTGCTGGTGGTGTGCATCGGCTTTGAACACAGTACCTCTAAATGCAAATCATCTGAGCTAACCAACTGGCATGTTTGCCCTCACACTTGGCAGATGTATTACAATGTATGTTAAGTTTGATGTTAAACAAGCTCAATGTGGTCACTTACAAGATGTATTGATGTATTACAATGTATGTTAAGTTTGATGTTAAACAAGCTCAATGTGGTCACTTACAAGATGTATTGATGTATTACAATGCTGCATGTTAATTTTGATGTTAAACATGCTCAATGTGGTCATGTAGATATTACATGCTTGGTAATTAGGGTTTAGGGTTTTGATGTTAATTAACGACCCCATTTCTTTCCAGTGTTTCCCAAATATCTTGTTTGATTCTTCCACCATTTCTCATTCTCATTATTGCATCTATGACTTTTTTCTTCTCTCTTTTTTTGATTATTGCATCTATGACTTTTTCCTTCCTAGGATGGGATGATGGTAGTGTTTTAAGTAAATAAACAAAGAAATTTTCACTTTTCAATCTTATTAGAAGTGAAAAGCAATACTCTAGATGAAATATCTAATATTACTATCTTTCTTTATGATAGGAAACATATAATATTACTACATGCCTTTAATATATGTTAAGAACTCAAGAACAAACAATCCAAGACCAAACAAACAGAATTTCTATATACTCATCTAGTCTACCCCACAACTAACTAACAACCTACAACCAACAATTAATCACTATCCATTCCCCTCTATTTAGGTAGCACCATTTTTCCCTCCAAAATTTGTTCTACAACCTTGAACCTATGACTAATATGCATCTTTTATTGAAAATTAAATTTCTTAGACAAACTTAAACTTGCCATTGATATGAATAATTTTTTTTTTTTAAAAGAAGACCAAATTAGAAACCACCAATAAATAAAAATATATATATATATAAAAACTATTGAAAAAAAAAAAACTTGGACAACTTTAAAACCCTCATACCCACAAACTCTTTTAGCCACAAACACAAAAACCTCAATTGTGAATGATGAGCCAGCCAAAATTCCGAGGTTAGATTACTTTAGGTGCAACAGTGTTACCTTGTCTATGACTAACTTGCAAGTCCTATCCATGGAGGAATAGTTGAAAGTCAAAGAAATCATCAAGACAACAAATAATTAAATTCAATTCCAAGCAAATCCCACACTATGATTGTCACTCTTAAGCTAATCACAAAATCTCACCCTAACTTCTAAACGAAATTTAATGATTAAATCAACTTTGAAGCTACTATGTACAAAATGTGATTTTTGAGGAGCATAAGGGAGATATCAACCAATTTGTGATTTTGCCTTGCTGTCTTCATAGTGTAGCAACCTTAACTACCTGCTAGTGGACTCCAATGGTTTGTAGTTGCCACAAGGTTCAACTAGCCCTCGTAATAATTCTTTGGGCAATGTAGAATTGCTTCAAATTGAGGTGGGTTCTCTTGGGTACGAATTGTCCCCTTTTCTTCCATAAGGAGGCCCCTTTTATACTTGAAGAGCTCACAACTTAATCTGGGAGAATTGGTTAAATAGACATATTGATTTACATTGCAGGGATTGATGCTATTGTAAAAGCAGTTCTTGCTTATTGACCTACAATGTGATTGCGATGAACATGTCCCAAGCTTAGCCAATAAACAACAAAATAGCCCATCTAGCCCTAAGACAATTGAATGACACAAAGGATCAAACCTCAGATCCTTCCTCCACTTCCATGTCTTCCTCAAAATGAGAATGCTTTTCTCTGTCATCATGATTACGGATCTGTGGATGCACATTTCGCTTAATGTTGGCCACTCTCTTGTCTAGTGTAGTCAGGATAGAGCTCACCTTCTCTAGAATGGATAAGATCTCCCACTGGTTGGATTAGACCTCTTGCATCTAGGTCCTCATTTCCTCCTGGAGTTCCTATACCTTGTTGGCCTATCGTGCCAACATAGATCCTAGATCATTAGATTCCTTAATGAAAGGGCCAAACTTGATGTAAATTTTTAGGGACCTCACGAAGGTATCCTTCTTCAGGACAGTGAGATTAATCCTCATGCCAGTTGTGGCTTCAACACCCCAAGCTTCCTTAAGATTGCTAAAATTAAAAAAAGGAAAGCACAATTTAAGTGCATCATCATTATAATTATACATCATGTACCTAATAGGCAGGTATGCAAAGTTGGCCTCCTCATTGTATTTTAGCACCTTCATTACTCAAAGGACTGGCTAAGAACATAGGTGGTGTGGGTGGATCATAGTATGTTCATCACAATCATCCTTGCCATCACCCTAGGTTCAGGGCATAGGTTGATGAAGTGAACTCCTTGGGCTTGAACCCCACTTCTATCAAACTCACCTACAAACTGGTGGAAGAGTTCATACTTCTCTTCTGCACTAGCCTTCAACCTGTAAATGTCTTCTTTGGTCACAAGTTGGCCAAACCACTCCTAGAGTCAAGTTGCCATAATCTTTACCTTAGCCTTCTTTACTGATGAAACTAGGTACTGTTCTAGAGAGTCTATCTTTGTAAGGTGGGGTTTCAAGTTGTAAAATTCCAAGATCTCCTCTTGGTAATACTACTCAATTGGGGGTTTGATAAACATTCCACAACCTAGCACCTCAATTTGTTGGTGGATAATTACATCAATGTGATCAAACCACTCTATGTAATCTACTTTAGTGTGGTATGGGGCAATCAATATTTCATTTTTAGGTTCTTGTACAAGAACAAGGAGATCAAGCATACAGAAGTTATCAACAATTTCTTTAGAGAATCCCATACTTACCTTTCCCTATTGCTTCGTGGTTGATGACTCCACCATTTTATAAGTCCTAATTATGTCGGAAAAATGCTAAAAGGTAAGGCAAGGGTCATCTTCTCTCCAAAAATGGCAAGGTGTGCCTACACCTAATGGAGGTAAGGCTTACTTGATGTCTTGAAGATGCTAAGCTTGCATGGACATGGTCCCTTTTGCCTAGATGGAAATCTAGCATGACACAATGGTGGTGAGAATGATTGGAATGAACCTTGATGTGCATTGCAAGGTTTGTAGGAAGATAAGGCTTACCTTGTTGGGTGGTGGCTTTTTATTTATTAGGACCATTGTCTTATTGTTAGGTTATATTTTTTAATTGTATCATATCGATCTCCATTACAAGAAGGATGAATTTAGAAGGCAAAGAGGTTAATTTATATTGAGATAGTGGTAATTATTGATTTAGTTTTCATATGTAATTTACCATATCGATTCTCATTGCAAGACCAATGCAGATCAATATCATTGTACAATTAAATATCGATCAACATCACGGTAGAGCTATTTAGACGTGAGGGGTCTCAAGAAAATTTTTATAGTATCAAACTTCATTGATCAAAGTGATGTAGATCAATATCATTGTATCATTTATATCATCAATCACCATTGTGGTTGCATTGTTGAGATGCAAGGGTCTCAGGAAAAATTTTATAGTATCTAACTTCATTAATCGAAGTGATGCATATCAATATCATTATATATTTTCTAGTCAAACCTTATTAATTAAATTGATATCATAGGCAATAAATTGAGGAACATTCTTTTACCAAATCAATTAGAATTGGAAAATTGATATGCTTTGATATTTGATGTCCATCAAGATTTTGAAATCCTTAGGGTTTCCTAATTTTCCTTATGTCTATAGACATCGATTTTGCGATGTCTCTTGATTATGTTCACTTCCTTATTGCAAATCTTAGCATCTCACGATGTATATCAATATATGTTTTTTAAAGTTTACTAAAAAGAATATAAATTTATTAATCAATTTTATTAATATTCTTTTAATCTCCTCACCATATACTTAATCATAAAACATTATTCACCTAGAATGTGGTGTTTTGAGTAGAAGTTCACATACAACTCTATTAAGAAGGTCCACCTAGGGTTATCTAGACTATACTTTTCCTCACAAGGTTTGCTTCATTTGTTGGAAGGATGGCTTACAATCACAAGGTTTCTACATTTCCTAAGTTTTAAGGATCTAAGATGCATTTCTTTCAACGAAATCATTTCCTAACTTGATATTAGATCAGCTTCCATGTTGGTTGTATCCTACACTACTATCCTTCCATTAAAGCACTAACATCAACCCCTAATTAATCGAGGTTATGTTCCTGACCATTAGATTAGGTGTAGATCAAAGACTAATTGGGAGAGTAGACCAAGAGCATGTATGCTATGGATTTTGTATACTCTCCACTAATAATGACACATAGGGAAGCTTTGAACTTCCAACAGTTAGTATCCGCAATGCTCTAGCCATAGTAGGGATCTCAACAACTAACTCTTATAGAAGGCCTGTTGGGAAACCATATGAAGGATCCAAGAGTTTTAATTACTTGTGGAAATCATAGTTGATAGTCTTAGAGTGTCATAATAATGATAAAGTGATATAGTGGAAAGTTTGGAAGTGAGTAATGAATTTAATAGCAAAACTTAAAATACTTGGTAAATTAGAAAAAGAAGAAACATTATTGCTTATAGGTATGAAGTTTCACAAGCTAAGAGATCACATAAACAGAGTAAGAAAAATGCTTATAAGTAAGGTTGTTTATTATGCTACTTACTTAGGTTAGTTAATTCTTTTCTTAATAGTGTTATATCCTAGCCATCTAAAGTAGTGGCATCCATATTTATTTTTGAAGATCATTACTTCACCCATAATTACTCTGCTCACAAAAGGGGGCACTTGTGGGATGTTAAAAAAAATGTGAGCATTTAGCATCATCCCAACAGTAAGGTTCTTGTAGGAGTGTGGCTCTTCTCATGCTTGAAGGTTCTTGTAGGGTCCACTTTTGTTTATAACTCATATAGATTAGGCTTGCTTCAATCATAAGTTTCTTGTGGAAGCCTTTTTCAGTCTTTTCTTTCAATTCAATGGGTTGCTCATATGGATGCTGGTCGTATTTCATTGAATGCATTTACCTCCTTAGATGCTAGATCCAATATAAAACACCCTTGTCCTTCATATTGACTATCCAAGAAAGTAACTAATATAAACCTTTATACTTATAAACATTAGCATATAGTTAATTATTTTAGCTCCTAAACTTATGGAATTTAAACTTAAGGAACATGATCTCTAAGGAACAATAGAATTTATTATGCTAATTGAGTGTGATTTATTCATATTTGATTAATCTATTTATTATTCTAAGGCTCATCCTTAGATGGATTTTAGGTTTCAACCTAGCTATTTCAAGCTAGGGGGAGTTGTCTTTCTCCCTTGCATTCTAGACATCACTGAATTCTTTATAGTCCCAACAACCAATAGGATTTCCTACTTTCCTCTACATTTTTTGAGGTAAGAGTTTTAGACTTTAGGTTATCTTTTAATTGTTGTTACATTATTGAATAAGGTGTTTTATTATCTAAATTAAAATTAATCTTTATCATTTTAACTTCTAATTGATTACACTCATCTTTTGGTTCTTTTGTAGGGTAATTTGGATCACTTAATTCCACTAACTTATCCTTCTCAGGCTTCTCTATCTAATGTTGATGATAATGCTTAGCTCTTTGGCCATTTACTAGAAGTGAGTTCGATAGGTCTTCAATGGGTGCAATTAGGATATTATCATTGCTACATGGTTGTAAAAATAGGTATGGATCTTTCCATTGAGTTGTTAATTGAGTATGGACTTCATGAGCCATTTATGTAGTCTCATGTTATATAGCAAGACTTTATCTTCTTTTGGAAATTACTTATTTAGTATGTCCTTATCGTGCATACACTTCATTTTTCTTTATTATTCTTTGTTTTTTAAGTGCATGCATGCATAATTCATTGAATTCATGTAATTGGGTAATCCTAGAGTCTTGATTAAGTTCTTCATCAAAATTGAGTTGATGTGCCAGTTTTAGATATTGGTATTTTATTTTAACGGGCAACAAACATTGTTTATCATAAACCAAATGATAGGGCGAATAGCCTAAGTTTGGTTTACAAGTAATTTTATAGGCCCAAAGTGCATCTTGTAATTTTCTAGATCAATCTTTCTTTTTAGCACAAATAGTTTTATTTAAAATTCTTAGGATGATTCTATTAGCATTTTCAACTTGACCATTTGTTTGAGGATGGTAGACAGTGGATATCTTATGTTGTATTCCACAATCCTTAAGGAAATTTTCCATTATATTATTTACAAAATGAGTTTCCTAATCATTTATGAGTGCTCATGAAGTCCCAACTCATGCTAAGATATGCTTCCTTAGAAAAGCTACAACTATCTTAACATCATTTGTTGGAGTAGCTTTAGCCTCTACCTAGTTAGTAACATAGTCAATACATACTAGGATATACTGACATCCGTTGGAAGGTGGAAATGGTCCTAAAATGTCTATGCCCCACACATTGAAAGGTTTTGTCATTAGAATGGGATTAAGTGACATTTCTTGTCTTTTTGTCATTGCCCCTAAACAATGACACTTATTACATCCTTGGACATATACATGAACATCTTTAAATATGGTGGGCAAATAAAACCTACTTTGTAATATTTTTATGGTTGTTCTATGGCTATCAAAGTGTACTCCCCCAAGATCATCATGATACATTCAAAGGATTTCTTCTTGTTCTTCTTTTACAACATATCTTCTTGTCACTTTGTCTTTACATATGCGATAGAGATATGGTTTATTTCAAATGTACCTTGAGACTTCTTTTAGAAAATACTTATTTTCTTCTTGATTCCATTGAGTTGGTGTTTTCATTGTGGCTAAATAGTTTGCTATATCATCAAACCATGAGTCTTTTTTTACTAAAAAGAGTTTTTCATTAGGGAATTTATCACTAAATGATCCTCTTGTCTTGTTTTCTTCTAAAGTTTCAAGTCTAGAAAGGTTATCTACCACCACATTTTCTCTACCCCTTTTATCTAAGATGCCAAGATCAAATTCTTGAAGTAGAAGACACCTCCTCATAATCCTAGCATTCTCTATCTTTTTGTTGGATAGGAATTTTATGGTTGAATGATCACTATATATCCTAGTTTTATATGATATTAAATAATGTCTAAACTTATCTAGAGCATACAAAATTGCTAAAAGCTCTTTTTTTTATAGTTGTGTAGTTCACTTGGGCCTAATCCAAACTTTTGGAAATGTAGTAAATCATCCTAAGCTTATTTTCTATGTATTAATCCAAAACTACTTTGATAACTGTGTCACTAGCATTATAAATTAAGTCAAATGGAAGTCTGAATTAGGTGAGATAAGCACTAGAGTAGTAGTCATTTTTACCTTAAGTTGTGAAAAAGCTTCTTGACAATTATTAATCCATATGAAAGTAACATCTTTTTCTAAAAGCTTATAGATAGGTTTAGCAATTTTGAGAAATCTTTAATAAATTGTCTATAGTATCTGACATGACCTAAGAAGGTTCTTAAATTAGTTGGGGCTGGAAGTGTAAAGATTACCTTAACTTTTTCCCCATCCATTTTAATCCCTTAGAGATTACATATCCTAAAATAACATCATTTGTTACCATTAAATGATCCTTTTCCCAACTTAATTTTAAATTTTTCTCTATACATCTATCCAAGACATATTCTAATTGATCTAACATCTATTCATAAGTATCTCCATACAATGAAAAATCATCAATAAATACTTCTATGCATTCTTCCAACATATCGGAAAAGATTACATAGACCAAAAGACATTCTTCTATAGGCAAAGGTATCACATGGGTAAGTAAAAGTTGTTTTATGTTGATCTTCTAGAGCAATGGCCACTTGGTTGTAACCAAAACCTGTCTAAAAAAAAATAATATTCATGCGATTTCAACCTTTCTAAAATTTGGTTTATATAAGGTAGAGAAAGATGATCCATTTTAATACTTTGATTAAGTTTCCTATAATCCATGCAAACTCACCATTTACCTCCCTTTTAGGCATCATAGTGATGGGACTCACCCATTCACTATTAGTTGTTGGATAAATAATTCCCTCTTTCCAAAGTTTGAAAATATCATCTTTAATGATTTCTTGTAGGGCTGGATTGATTCTCCTAGGAGGAATTCTAATGGATTTTACATTCTCTTTTAAGTATATATGATGATGATATATGTTAGGTGAAATTCCGTGGTGGAGATCCTCATAACTCTATGAAAATTCCTTGGATTTTCTTTTCAATATCCTCATTAATTTGTTCTCTTAATTAATGGATAGTTGAGAGTTTATTATTAATGGTTTATTCTTGCCAAGGAAAACGTTCTTAAGGGTGTTAGCTAGTTTCCTATGTTCGAGAGAGTTGCTAATTGATGGTTCATTATTATCCTCAACAATTATTAATCCTAGGTTCAAAATTTAATCCAATAGATTTTGTTATTCCGTAGTGGAAGAATCTAAGGGCCTCCATAAAAATTATTAAGTGCTAAGGTTTTCCTATCTTCAACCATTGTAGAAGTTGTCATTGAATAGAACATTCTAGCTTCTTTAATATCTTGGTTTATTCTATCCTCTACTTTATCAAATATGTTAAGTGTAAAAGTGAGATGGCAAAGGTTAACTAAAGTTTCCCTGATCTACAATTGATCATAGCATTAGCTGTTGCTAACCAAGGTCTTCCTAGAATAATAGAAAAACAATCTAGGTCCTTAACTTCCAATACAACAAAATATATCAAGTAGTTTCCTTTTTCTACTTCCACTATTAAATCTTCAACTACTCCTATAGGTTTAACAGTTGAGCCATTAGCTAAGGAAATCGACATATTTACTTCCATAATGTTTGCCAAGTCTAATAACTTAGGCATTTCACATGGCATAATGTTAATACTAGTGCCTAAATCTAATAGGGCATTTTTAATACTTTTGCCATTAATTTTTATACAAATGGTTGGGACTCCTAAATCTTGTTATTTTGGAATCTTGTTTCTTTGCATAAGTTGAGATAGATTATCAACCAAGTATACTTGCCTAGGAATATTTTCCTTTCTTATTTTTAAACATAATTATCTTAAATATTTCACATATAGTGGAGCATCCTTTACAGCTTCTTCAAGTAGAATATGTAAGTACAATTCCTTAAACATTTTTTCAATGTGTTCCTTAGTGGAAAAATCTTCTAGCAATCTTTTAGCATATTGTGATGTATTTAATTTCCTACCTATTGATGATGGAGATGTTGATGGTTATGTTTTTAACTCATCTATCTCCTTCTCTAATATAGGTGATTTGTGGGATCGATCCTCCTTTTATACTTGTTTAACTTGGTCTCTAAAGTTAATCTTTTTATTAGGCTTGGGGTTCTATAGTCTTTCCACTTCTTGTAGTAATAGCATTTGATTGGTCTTTGCCCTTTCTTTGATTTGTGGGGTTGGGTTTGAGTTGGAAAGACAAGTCACTTTTAGTTAGGTCTTGAAAGTGTCTTCTGGTTTCAGCTACAAATTACCTATTTTCTTCAATGAAGTCCATTAAACTTTGGGTTAAGCGATCCAATTGCTCATTAACCAGGTTTCTAAATGGTCTTAAATTACCGTAAGAAATTAGTGTCGGTTGTTGGTAGAACAGTCTTGATTGAAATGAAGAAGAAGTTTGGTTTCAAATTTGTTGAAAAGCTCTTACTGATACTTGAATTTCTTCATTACAGTATACTATGGATGGACAAGTTGTGATGTTATGCTACTTGTTTCCACATAGATTAAAAATTTTCTCTTAAGAAAAAATGAGATTGTTTCTTAATTAATTTGGTTGATTCATCAACCTTCTTATTTAGTTGCTTAGTTTGATGAGTTACTCCTTGCATGACATTAGGAATTGACCAACGTTTGCTTTGATTTACTAAAAAATCAATAATTCTCCAACCTTCCTCTAGTATGACATTTAAAATGTTCCTCCTTGATGAGTGGCGAGGTACCCCTACACTCAACCATACGAATACGAGCATCTCATGCATGATCCGGTCGAACTCCAAGGACTAAGTGCTTACGTACCTTAATGGAACACTTAAGGTTAATCAATCGTTGTCTTCCCAAGCTTACTTGTATTGTCCCAGTTGTATGGTTAAGTAAGCTTGAGGTATGTGATTTTTATATCTTTTATCTTTTTAACGCCTATGCTAATAGGGAAAGGTGAAGAGAACTAAATGACTAACTTTCATTAACTATTCACTAACTATGTTCTAATTATCCTAGCATCAGTATCCTTTCCCGCTTGTCGCACACGCCCTAAACCAGTGTAACGCTACTGGGATTACCAAACGCTACTCGTTACTGGGTTACCAAGCATTACATACGTGCTCGAAGAGGTTGTACTGAATGCACTTAACTAGGAGAGTCAAGGGTTGAGAGAGATTAATTATCTAGGAAAGCATTTAAACATTTAACAATAATTAAATCCTATTTAGCTTAGTCCATATGCTGCAAGGTTTATCAGAAAGTTCATCTTTATTGTTGTACACAAATATGTGTTTAGGTATAATTTGCTTGAATAAATATTCGTTCACTTTGAGACTCCTACTGTGGGCACATGGAAATTATTCTAACTCTAGAATGGTAAAACTACTATAGTTTGGCTAAGGGACTAACTCTAGATGCCTAAAACATGGAAAGCTACCTCTTATTTATAGGCATTGCGGTGGGTTGCGATATCATGTACGCGATATTGCGGCTCATCATACCCCCATGATTGAATGAAAACTCATCCTTGAGTTCCTTACAAAATATTGGGAAGGTATGGGGTTATTGACTTGAATGACACTAATGGTGAATGGGGTGACATGTGAACCGATCATCATTACAATACATGACAAAATTAGTGTTCATGACAATAAGAGTGAACACTATACACATTTGACATCCAGCCTTATTTGGTAGCTGAGAGAGAAGAGAGAAGAGAGAGAGAGAAAAGAAGAAGGCTGTGGCTACCGATGCCAAGATTGTGCCTTCCGTTGTTCATCCATAAGCATGCCATCAATCTTGTTCCTTGCATAACTACTCCAGCACTAGTCCATTCCAAGTGTTTCCTCCAAATCCAATCCATTGGTGTACGATTTCCATCTACACACACAACACAGTCTTATATTAGTAAGGGTAAATGAATCACAATGCAATTGATACCTTGCCTCAGTGTAAGGTCCATTAGTTGAGTTGTGATATGGCTAATGCGGATCTGGAGATATAATACTGGTGACTACCCGAGGTGTAGGGGTTAAGAGAAAATTGAAAAAATTGGACCAAGACCCCCATGACTGAGAGCAAACCTTCGGTAGCGAGAGAATGGAAAAAGGTAAGGAATAAGAAAGATGGAGAATAAGAAACAACGACAATGGCGATAAAATTGATGTCAAAGATGGAGATGAACAAAATAAATGGTGATTGCGGAAATTTTTAAGGGAAAGAAATTAACGGATGCACCAAATAGGAATGCCAGTGGGTTGTCCCCAAAGTAGGCTCATGCCCTTAATGCTCTGACAATCCCACATTCAAAGAGTCCGTAGGCTTTAGAAATGTCATTTGGAAGCAAGAGTTAAATTCTTAACCACAAGAGTTTACCAAAAAGAAAACAATGCATCAACCAAAATATGGACTAGTGATACAACTAGCAATGAGGTCTACAATGGGGAAAGAATGATGGCAAGAAGAGAATGGAATGGAGTCTCAAAAACAAGGTGGTGTACAACCCCTTGTGTATTAATGGTTAATGTGACTTAGTAGATCTCATTCCAAATCCAATCTTAAACAATCCACATCCAGTGGCTTTGCATTAATACATTTGGCCAATCCATCCACATGAAGCAACAAAAATGCCTCTGCCAAAAAGTCACCACCATTCCGAAAAAATGAGAAAGGGGAAAGTAGGAAGTGAGAAAGGGCCTTAGTTAGAGGGAACATGTTTGTTTAGTTCCATAACCAGTGCTTGTAGCCCAGATGATTATTTCGTCTAAGGGGTGTGCTTTGAATTCTCACTATTTTTTTTTGTGTTTTGCGTGAGAACCACACCATGCAAAGTCTTATTATTTTTATTAGCTCAGCTTCCTGATAATGGAGCAATGTCAGAATGGTAAGGAAAACTCAAGAAGAAAACATCCAAGCACCCAAGAGAATGGACAACACAAATGCATCAAGTTCCCTTGAAGTCACACCCTTTTCAATCCTTGAGTCCTTCCTTAGTTTGAGAAATACCCAGTCATCAATTCGTTGATAGTTCTTATTATTGAAGGAAAGGGACTGTACAGTTCCAAGCCAAGAGAGACCATAGAAACTTATGGATGTATGGATGATGTGGACTCATTGCCTATTATATCAAAATAACCATACCATAGTATCAACATTATAACTCAAAGGTAAAAACCAAACATTAGCAATCAATGGGATACAGTTCATACCACCATCAGGAGCACTTATTAGGTGACGAATTTAAAAAAATAAATAAACACACAAATAACGAAAAATTATGAATGATGTTGCAAAACCATAAACAAGAAAATTTAAAGAAATTTGTAAAAAAAAATGTGTAAAACAAAAACTTAAAAAAGAACTGAGGGCTGTGATTGATCAGCATAGGTGGCCATCTCCCCCATGACTAAGTTGAAAGGAGGAGATCCGAAATAATGAGTGAGGTTGTCCTCTCCTAGAGGTATAATGTGGACCAGCAGTTCTAAGTTCATGATAAGGTTTAGTTTGTTGCACATCGACTAGTATTCTCCTATCGGAGCATTTGTTTAAATTTTGTAAGAATTTTTAGCTTCCATCTATTGATGTTTTTAGGTTAAGGGTTGGAAGTTGGCGACACTCTTGCTCTAGTGCATCTATGCTTTCGATGTGGACGCAAGTTGTTCCCCTAGTTAGTTCCATGCATGTTGGTAAGTTGCTCTCTTGATTAGCTATCAACTACAGGGTGTCTTCTTGTTGTGTGGTTGCTACATACAGGCACTTTTGTATGTTAATTTCTTGGGCAAACCGGTTGCATGCAGGTAGTGTTGAACATTCCTGTACGCAATCACACCCTGTGTCACTGTATGTGATGCATGGAACTTTCTTCCTCTCGATCTTTCCAAAAGTGTTTTCCTTAGATATTTCTAGGGAAAGATCAGGTATTCCTAGGCATGTGTTTATGGTACTTAGCCATGCCCTTCCCATTGTTATTGGGAAGTCCCCTTTGTCATTGTTTACTTGTATCATTAGGAAATCAGCTGGGTATGACCACCCACACACAGTGGTAACGATGTCCTCCACCAGTCCCAAGGGAACAATGATGGACTGGTCAGCCAGCTCTAAGAGAATATTGCTCTTCTTTAGTAGAGGCAGGTTCCAAGCTTTATACATCTCTTGTGATATTAAGTTGACTTTGAAACTTGAGTCCAGAAGAGCTTTACATGGTTCATTCCCAATGACTTGGAGATAGATTAAAGGACTTTCAGGGTTAGCAAATTTCCTGGGAAGGTGGCCCTCCTTAATCCAGTCAGTGATGGTATGTGTTAACATAACTGTGTGCGTTGAGCTTTGTTTTTGATTCGAAGGGAGCTCTAAAACCTTATTTGATGGAGAAGCGTTCAAAGGCTCAACCTCTTGTGGTTGTGAGAGCCCGTTTGGACTGTTGGTTTTGAAGAAAGGTCTTCTCTTTGTGTGGTTGTTAGAACCAACAATGGGTTGAAGGTTTACAACTCTTGTAGCATTGTGTTGCTGCGGGTGAGTGGGGAGTTCCCCTTGCATTGTTGGAGCAGGTGGAAATGGAGCTATCGGTGTGAGAGATGTGGATGGATTTGGAGGATGGTATGTATGTGGTGTGTCTCCCCTAGGAGAAGGAGTCTTATAATATTCTTGAGCTTGGTATTGACATTGTGGAGTCATGTGACCAATAAAGTCACGTGGAGAGATTAGCTACTACATGTAATAGCCATATGGATTTGGTTGCAGATAAGGGTATTTTTGCCTTGGCAGTGGCATCCCCCATGACTATGGGTATTGCCACTACTGGTGTTGCTCAATAGGTTGTGAGGGAGTTCCACTTGGATAATACATTAATGGTTGGTGGAACTGTCTTGGGTTACCTTGGGGATAAGGTAACCATCGGGGTGCTTGCCATTTGTTAAGTCGTGGGTTAAGTGCATACACCCTAGACTCTTGTAGATGTGAGATGACTAGGCAACATCCCTTAGCATGGTCATACTGGCATATCTCACATCCACCATCATTGTCTGTATCAGAATTTACAACCTCTTCGGTGATGACCATGTTACCCTTACCTTTGTTACGTGCATGGTCCAAATCCCTCTTTTTCTTTTTGTCATAGTCACTACTTCACTCCTTAGACTCCTCTACGATTTTGAGAACAGTTTCAAATCTACTATCTAAGGAGTCCCATATTTGGTCTACCTTTGCTGACACTTCTGTTGTTAATTTTTGGAGTGGCAAGGTTTTCCTATTCACCATCTCTTCGAGTGGTGACTCTTCCTCCTCCTCACAGAATCTCACTCCCCTTTTTCAGAGGAAAGGATCACGGTTGTACTCTTCTGCACTTTTTGTCTTATGTAGCTCCTCTTCTTCCTTAGCTACTTGCTCCAACAATCTATGAACCTGATGGGACCTAAGCTTTGATAATCTCCCTTGGGTATATGTTCCAAGGGTTATCCTGGTTTCATGCTTAAGTCCATCTATGTGATGGCGTAGTTGATCCTGCTGTGAGTAACCATGGCCCAGGCAATGATGTAACAGTGCATAGTATCGGCCCATGGCAACATCCAATGGTTCATGAGTTCCCTACTTCCATCCTTGGATTTGCTTTCATAGGTTGGACACCCAGGAGTATGTTTGATACTTATCATTAAATAGTTCTAGCATCGTACTCCACCTTCGAATGGATTCTGGTTCTAAGGACCAGTACTAGCTTTCTGCTTCTTTTACTAGTGTCCTTGGGAATAACTTTAGCTTTTTCTATTCATTTTTAATGTTTTGCAAGGCACATGCATCGTGAAATGCTTGTAAGTGGTTCTGAGGATCAGTGTTGTATCCCCCCTCAAATCGTGGGATGTTATTCATGTTTAATCTCTTGATCCTGCTATCGTTTTGGTGCCTTGTGGGGATTCTTATGGCCTCCATGATGTCTAACATGATTCAGGTTGCAAGCAAGGGTTCTTCATGGTCATTTCTTTCATAGCGTCTATGATGTCTAGACAGTTCCCTACTCTCCCTTCTTCCATGCCGTGATTCTCTAGAATGCCCTCATCCTCGTTCTCGACTCTCCCGTTGAGGTTTCTCACTTTGCTTACCCTTATCCTCATGGTTAGGTTCCTTATGACTGTGTCCTGCTATTGAAGGAGAGGGTGAATGTGACAATGAAGGTGAAGAAGAAGGAGAACCATTGCCATGATGATGTTTCCTTCCTTCTCTTCGATGGTCCTGGCCCCGATCGTGATGACGATCAGAATGCCTACCCTTATCATGTGTTTTTGTTCCCTTGTTGAACACTTGGCATTCGTGGGGATTAGAACTAGGGTTGTGAATCATGGAGTGAAGGTTCTGATACATCACCTCCTCACCATCGTTAGGAGGGGGAACATCATTTTGTGAAGAACCTATTGAAATAGGTTCACCACCCTCAATTTCACTTAAGAAGGGTGGAGCGTTATGGGTTCCTTTGCCCTTCAAAGATGTGTGGTAACTCTCTTGTCACAAGTTCCATTGACGTTGCGCTTCTATGGGATGGTAGTCCCTTGTGTCGTAATCACATGCAATGTACTTTGCGTACAATTGTGACATGCCTATTCGTGTAGGAGCACGAAGGAGCATGTTGGGGACTGCTCGGTCTGGAGGCAACACTATGTTACCCTCCAAGTCTCTCCAACGCAGTTGTTCATCTTGATGGACAATCAAGGTAAAATCAGGAATATACTCATCATGATGAATATATACCACATAGAATTGTTGAGGAACTGGTGGATTTTGGTTATGTGTGTTGTGCTGCCGACTATCTCTAGTGTTGTTCCTAGGCAGCGAAGTGCTTTTGTGTGAAGAAGAAGACATTTTTGTCTTGTTCGGTGTGCTATTTACCATTATCTTATTTTTTCTTTTGATCAACCCTAAGGGTTCATTCTAGCATCCCAATGATATGAATGATCTCCTATGTTCTACGTAGTGCACAAACAACTAAGTCCCTGGCAACAGTGCCAATGATGAGTGGTGAGGTACCCCTACACTCAACCATACGAATACGAGTGTCTCACGCGTGATCTGGTCGAACTTCAAGGACTAAGTTCTTACCCGCCTTAATGGAACACTTAAGGTTAATCAATCACTATCTTCCCAAGCTTACTTGTATTGTCATAGTTGTATGGTTAAGTAAGCTTGAGGTATGTGATTTTTATATCTTTTATCTTTTTAATGCCTATGCTAATAGGGAAAGGTGAAGAGAACTAAATGACTAACTTTCATTAACTATTCACTAACTATATTCTAATTATCCTAGCATTAGTATCCGTTCCCACTTGCCGCACACACCTTGAACCAGTGTAACGCTACTGGGATTACCAAACGCTACTCGTTATTGGGTTACCAAGCATTACACAAGTGCTTGAAGTGGTCGTACTAAATGCACTTAACTAGGAGAGTCAAGGGTTGAGAGAAATTAATTATCTAAGAAAGCATTTAAACATTTAACAATAATTAAATCTTATTTAGCTTAGTCTATATGCTGCAAGGTTTATTAGAAAGTTTGTCTTTATTGCCGTACACAAATGTGTGCTCAGGTACAATTTGCTTGAATAAATATTCGTTCACTTTGAGACTCCTACTGTGGGCACATGGAAATTATTCTAACTCTAGAATGGTAAAACTACTATAGTTTGGCTAAGGGACTAACTCTAGATGCCTAAAACATGGAAAGCCGCCTCTTATTTATAGGCATTGCGGCGGGCTGTGATATCACATACGCGATATCTCAGGGGCGAACACGATATCATGGCTCATCACCCCCACAAACAAAGTCTACATGTTATCTATAGTAGGGTAACAATCCTTCTATGAATATTTGAATTAATTGATGGGTTGAAAATCCATGATCAAAATTTTTAAGGCATAGTTCCTTATATCTATCAAAGGCAATTTCATAATCCTCATCTTCATGGTTTTATATCTATCATGGTTTGAAATCATCTAACATGGGTTACTGGGTCTTCATAATTAGTTTTCCTAAAAATAGGCAATAAATGTGAATTTTCAACTTTTAAATTTCATCTTGGGGAAATACTAATGGTCCTTGAGGAATAGTAGGTTTTCTTTGATTTAATAAATCTCCTAAATTTTTTCCTTGGTATACTTTTCCCGAAGTAAAGTTAAAGCCCATACTACCAAAAGAAAGAGGAATTGAGCCTTCAGAGTTGTAAGAGGTATATGATATGAAGGAGATCTAGTCATAAATGAAGAAGTACCCAAGGTTGAAATCAAAATAGGGCATGGTATGGAAATAGAGGTAGCTATTGAGGTAACATGGATTTGAAAATTTAAGCCACTTACTAGTTGAGTAGTTCCTTCTAAAGTGGTCATGTAACTTAATATTTGAGTAAAGTTACAATTTTGGGAAACAAAAACTATAACTAGATTTGTTGTCTGTATGATGATGTTTAAGATATCTAGGAATGAATTAAATGCTATTAAAAATGAAAATTGCATTGCTGGTTCACTTGGTTTAAAAATATTTGTTGGAGTTTCAAATTCAACTTCCTTGTTACCTAGTTCTTCTATGATAGGGGGTTGTAAAATTTTTTCTAAAGCTTGAACTTTTTTGGTTAAACTTCTGTGCTAGCTTTCTAAATTTTCATTAATTCCTCTAACACTATTTGAATAAATTCTTGATGTTCCCTAGCTAATTAAGTTAAGTGAGATTCCTCTTTGTTACTAGTTGATACTCCTTGATTTAGGAAAGTTACATAAGTTTTAGAAGTTAAAGGGATACTGGTGGAAGCTTCTTTAAACATTTTTAATTGGATACTGGTTCTTCTAGGATCTGTTCTAAGTTAGTTAAAATACATTTGCAATAATGTTTGGCATTCCTAGGAGGTTGTATTTGAGTTGGAGGTTTAACAAGCACACCCTTCCCTAGCACATTCATGAGTAATCAATCCTAGGAACTTGGTAATAGTTTTTACTACACTTGTAATTATGGCTTTAATTACAGTTTTATTATAACCTTATTCTATCTTAGAAACTCAAGGGACTAATTCTTGCAACTTCTCTTGTACTTTGTCCTCACTTTTGATTTTTTAATTTCTCTTTTTACATGAAAAAAAATTAAAAGAAACCATTGCTAAATGTAGAAAATAAAAAAATAAATGAGAGAATGTGTATCTTTTGTTGGTGAAGGCTAACTCTAAATTCAAAAAGAGAACTAACTAAAAATAATAAAAGAATACCAAATCCTTGATGAAGATTGACTTTGTTGGCCTCCTTGGAAATGGTGCCAAATTGACAAGCATCACTAGGTTTACATAGCAAAGGTTGGCTAACTCCATATATTTTGTCATCTCTTTGATTTGAAACTCCTTTAGGTGAATCTTGACCTTGTTATATGCATTCAATTCATCAAAAATTGGTAGTCATGTGTTGCCTATTTGTTGAAGTTGCTAGAGTGGATCATTTATTTTGGCCTTTGCCAACTTGATTTCTTCCTCATTTATCTCTTTGAGAATTTTTACTTGGTTCCTATAATGATTCTTAACCTTCTTGTAGTTTAGAGCTTCATTTTTTCAAGTGAAAATCTCAATGGCAATCTTTTGGCAAACAGTCCTTACCTTCTCCATTGAGAGATTCTGATTCTTAGTAGCTAAGCTCTTGATGTCTTAGTTTACCTTGATGAGTTGTTCTTGCTGTTACCTAATGTATTCTAGCAATAGCTCCTTTTGGGCCTTTAGTTTTTGTAGATACTAGTTCACATTAGTTAGAAGTTTGTTTCCCTTATGTGTGTCTAGGAGGTCATTATTTATGATGGTTAGCATGGTATCTAATAATGATGCCTCCCAAATAGCATACTCCATAGCATCCTCAACCTCCCTTAATTATTTTTGAAGCTCCTTGAAAGATTTATTTCTTATAAGATTTGGCTGTAAAATGGCAAGATCTAACAAGTAAGCTCTTAGTTCCACAACCTCCACTACTAACCTTTGATTGAAGATGGTAGCTTTTTGGAGTTGTGCTTGTGCCACTAGGAGCTTGCCTTTTATCTTAAGTAGTTGTGATATCTTTTGGGATATAAAGAATCTTTAGAATTGGTTGTTAGCTTCTAGCACTTGTTCCAACACCTCTTTATGCTATGATGTACTTCTTTCCTTGCTCCCTCATCCTACAAACACTTGAATATCTTTCATGATAGTAATGTATAGGATAGATGTTGTAGAAGACCTTAGAGCATCTCATGTCCTATTAGCAACCACCTTAGTAATTGTCTTCAAGCCTTTGTGCGGCATTACTAAGACTATTACATCTTCTCCCTCCAACATGATTAAGAAAGCCACATTGTTCCCAAATATTTTGAGGAATTTCTTCTTAGGGATGGACATTGTGACCTCCTGTGTACTAGGGTTAGTATGAATAGAAGTCTAGTTCCTTTGCATGGAGAATAGATTTCTTAGATTTCTCATCAACCAGCTAATAGTTGTTGCAACTTCATTGAGATAGCTCATGGCTGGATGGTAGATCAATGATTCACCACCACTACTTTTGAAGACCTACTGTTGCATTTGTTTCCTAAGTTTTATTAGGCATTCAGTTGTTGCTATCATTTCATTGTTATTTCTAGTATTATTTGTGGTGGTGGAGGTGGTGGTTCTTCCTGGAGTTTTGTGGATGCCTTATCCTTTATCATTTCCTGCTAAGACATGGTAGGGACTGTATCATTGAAATAGTATGCTATTTTCCATATTTCTTTAAATTTTCCTAATGAGGTAGTGAAAGAGAAGTGTCTTCATACCCTTCTCATTTTCATTAAATCTTTTTTAGATCTACAAGAAAATGAGTTGGAAAATATTGACAAAGAACTTTCTACCTAGAGATGCATATGCCCTTGCAGAGAAAGTGGTGGCTTTGCTTGGCCATACTGTTGGATTAACGGGAAGCTACAATTTTAAAGTACACTCTTTCTACCTTTTTAAGATCATTTTACTTCTTATAGTCCACTCCATAGCAATGCTAAGTTCACTCCTTTTTTACCTTTGCACCTGCCTATGTTAAAATCTTAGTAAGTTTTATCCTAGTGTCAGGAAATCTAAGGACCTCTACTATGACCTCCACAAAGTAGGAGATGGTTATATCCTTAATCTTTGCAATTGCATATTTTGGTAATTGTTTTAGATGAGATATGTTTCTCCTAAATACCAATTCCCACTAATGGAAATAGTGAGCCATAGTGGTGGTGCCTGCAACTGCACATGGATATCCTCTAGTGCAGACTCTAAGAAGGACCCAAACTTTAGTTCTTGAAAATCCATACTTTGGATTTTCCTACTTTGGACCTTCTCCAAGAAGGCCTTTTAAAGTCACCTCTAGGTATGGTTTGGATCTTGGTGCCTAATCATGCTTTAATTGTCTTGTCTCTACAATGGGAATATGGTGAATAGATTCTACCTCAGGCTCTTCTTATAGGGATCTCGTGGCATGAGTTTCCTTAGTGGCTTGCTCTTATTGTTGTTGATGTTCTCTTCCTTCCCTTGGTTACTTTTCCTTGGAATGTGATGATTCACTCTCTTACGGACCTCATTTAAGCATCATTTGCAATCATATGGAATATCAAGGATTAGTATTAGCTTTATTTCTTAATTTTATGTACTTTTTGATCATCCTTGGTGAGTGTTAATTTTAAAAAATTAAGTGTTAAAGCTATTAAGTGGTTGTAGAATCTTAAATCTTGAGGTCAAAAGGTAATTAAATGTGTTTATTTACTTGATTTTTAATATTATTTTAGTACCTTAGTTAAATTAACTACCTATGGAATGTTAGAAATACTTATTAGAAAATGAATTGTTGATGCCCCCATGATGTAGAGCTTATTTCCAAAAACTTATAGATTGAAAAATGAGTGAAATTGGATGATTTGGGAAGAAGTTATGGCTCTTGGAAGCTTTTGGGCTCTAAAAACTACAAAAACTCCTCTTACATTTGGAAGTAAATGTGAAAAATTTGGCTAATTGTTAAGTGTACATATAATATTTTATATCACATTGATGGAAATGCATTGATGGTGATGTGTTGATGCATCTAGTTGCATCAATGGGGATGCATTGACATGGTCATAGGTAAAAAAAAAGTTCACTTGAAAAACTAAGGAATTTTTGAAAGTTCTAAAGTAAACAAAGGGCAAAATAGAAGCCAAAAGGATTTTTAAAGATGCAAACAACAAAAATAAGATCTCAGGTGAATTTTTTGACATAAAGAAGCTCATAATTAGAATTGGGAATATTAGGTTCCCAAGTCAAAAATCACTTTGAAAAGCAGGAAAAGTTGGATGATTCATATTATTAGGATTGTAGTTAGATGAATTTGAGCATGTGGTGATGGATTATAAGCTGGATGCCCAAGAGTTATGTAAGTGTATCCTCTCCAAAGTAGGTCCATACCTTAAATGCCTTTGCATAACCATGTCACAAGGTGTTCTTTGGTACTTTGGAAATTTAATGTTGATCTAGGTTACAAATTATACCTATCTAACCATAATTATTAGGATCCTACACTATGCTAAACAAAAGTTATTAAGTGGACCATGGTACATAGTAGTGATGTAAGTAATGGAAATTAGAAAGGATTACAAGAATAGGGACATGAGATTCTTGAGGATTAAGTGGTTACAGTGATCCATATACCTTTTGGTCTTGGTCCCAAGCCAAGTGCATATCAATACCAATGGTCTTGCATTATCTTACCCCTAAACTTACAACCATGAGTTCATTACAACAATGGAAGAATAATATTACTTGATGGGACACGATATCACATGGGCTGCGATATCGCATCCCACGTGATATTGTGGTGTGCCACCAAGTCTATAAATAAGAGGTAGCTCTCCCTTGTTTTCCATCTAGGTCTAGACCCTTAGCAAAACTCTGGCAGTGTTACCTCTCCAGAGATAGAATATTTTCCATGTGCCCACAGTAGGAGCTCCAAAGTAAATGGATCTTTATTTGAGCAAATATTGTACCTGAATACATGTTTGTGTATGGCAATAAAGATGACCTTCTTGGATAAACCTTACAGTGCATGGAATAGGCTAAATAGGATTTTATTTATTGTTTCTCATTTACTCGCTTTATTAGTAATTAAATCTCTCTCAACCCTTCTCTCCTAGTCAAGTACCTTAGTACGACCGCTTCGAGCACGTGCATTACGCTTGGTGATCCTAGCAACGACTAGTGTTTGCTAATCAAGGTTGCATCGGTTTAGGGTGTGAACGGTAAGTGGGAACAGGTGCTGAAGCTAGGTTAATTAAGACTTGGTTAGTTAGTTAGAGTTAGTTAATTAGTTTCTTCAACCCTTCACCTTATCAGCATAGGAGATAAAACAAAAAAGCTATAAAAATCATATACCTTAGACTTACTTAACCATACATCGTGATAAATACAAGTAAGTCTAGGAAGAAAATGAATAATTAACCTTAGGTGTTCCATGAGGCATGTAGGCACTTAGTCTACAGAGTTTGATCAGATCACGCGTGTTACGCTCGTATTAGTATGGTTGAGTGTAGGGGTACCTCGCCACTCATCATTGGCGTCGTTGCCGGGGACTAAGTGTTTGTGCGCTAAGTAGAACATAGGAAATTACTCACATTGTTGGGATCTTAAACGAACCTTAGGGTTAATTAACAAAAATTTATATAACGGTTAAATAGCACACCGAGTAAGACACAATGTCTTCTTCTTCTTCTCATAAGAGCATTACACCACCTAGGGATCATACTAGAAACAGTCGGCAATCTAAAACACATATCCAAAATCAGTCGGTTCCTCAACAATATAGAATGGTATATACTCATCCCAATGAGTATATACCCAATTTTACTTTTATCCTTCATCAAGATGAATAGATGCGCTGGAGAGACTTGCAAGGTAACATAGTGTTACCTCCAGATCATGCAGTCCCCAACATGCTCCTCCATGCCTTGGCACAGATAAGCATGATGAAATTATATGTTGAATACGTTGCGGCAGATTTTGACATGAGGGATTATCATCCCACAGCCGCACAACGTTTAAGGGATGTAAGGCAGGAGAGCCAACATGCACTATTGAAGGGCAAAGAGGTCCCGCACGTCCTAAGAGAAATAAGAGATGGTGAACCACTTATAATGGGTTCTCTATCGAAAGATGTTCCCCCTCCTAACGATAGTGAGGAGGTGGGGTATCAGAACCTACACTCTAAGATTCACAATCCTGGTTTTGACCCCCGTGAACACCAATTATTCATAGAGGGAAGAACAACACATGACAAGGACGGGCACTCAGATTGTCATCACGATCGGGGCCAAAGCCATAGAAGAGAAGGCAAGAAACATCGTCATGGAAATGGTTCTCCTTCTTCTTCCCCTTCGACACATCATTCACCCTCTCCTTCCACATCAGGGTGCAGTCATCAGGAGCATAATGGAGAGGATAAGGGTAAGAGAAATGAGAGACCTCAACGAGAGAGTCGAGAACGAGGACTAGGGCAGTCTAGAGAGTCTAGGCATGAACAAAGGAAAAGTAGGGAACAACGTAGACATCATAGATGTCATGAAAGAGATGATCATGATGAACCCCTACTGGCCACCTGAAGCATGCTAAATATAACAAAGGTAGTGAGAATTCCAACAAGGCATCAAAAAGATAGTCGGATCAAGTGCTTAGACATGAACAATATCCCACGATTTGAAGGGGGATATAAGGCAGATCCAAAAAATCATTTATAGGCATTCCATGATGCTTGCACCTTGTAGAACATATAAAACAAGTGGCAAAAGCTAAAGTTGTTTCCTAGGATACTCATCAAGGAAGTAGAGAGTTGGTACCGGTCCTTAGAACCGGAAACCATTAGGAGGTGGAGTACGATGTTAGAACTCTTCAACGATAAATATTAGACGTACTCTAGAGTGTCTAATTTGCATAAGTAGATCCAAGGACGGAAGCAAGGAAATCATGAACCCTTGGATGTTGCCATGGGCCGCTATTATGCATTGTTACATAGTTTCCCAGGCCATGGTTACACACAATGGGATCAACTACACCATCTCATAGATGGGCTAAGGTATGAAACTAGGAGAACCCTTGGGACTTATGCCCAAGGGAGACTATCAGAACTTAGATCCCATGAGATTTATCGTTTGTTGGAATAAGTAGCCAAAGAAGAAGGGGAGCTATGAAAAAGAGAAAGCACGAAAGAATATAACCATGATCCCTCTCTTTGAAAGAAGGGAGTGATATTTTGCGATGAAGAGGATGAGTCACCACTCGAAGAGTTGGTGAATGGAAAAACCTTGCCACTTTAGTCGGCTAAGGTAGATGAAGTATGGAGCTCCTTAGATAGTAAAATTCAAACTATCCTGAAAATCGTAGAGGTGTCTAAGGAGGAACGAAGTAGTGACAAGGACAAGAAAAAGTGGAGAAATTCAGGCCCTGCACGTGACAAGGGTAAGAGGAAAATAACTATCTCTGATGAATTTGTGGACTCAGACATAGATGATGATGGTGGATGTGAGATCTACCAATATGACCATCCTAAAGGATGTTGTCCAATCATCTCACATCTACAAGAGTTTGGGGTGTATGCACTTACCCGAGACTTAATAGATGATAGACACCCCAAAGGTTACCTTATCCTCAAGGTAACCCAAGGCATTTCCACCAACCATTGATGTACTATCCAAGTGGAACTCCACCACAACCCATCAGAAAAAATCAATAGTGGCAATACCCACAGTCATGGGGGATGCCATCGCTGAAACAACAGTACCCTTAGGAGCAACCCAATCCTTATGGCTACTATGTGCACCAGTCGATTTCTCCAAGACTCCATGGGTGACACAACTCCCCAATGTCACTAGCAAGTTTAGGAGTACTTTAGAAGAACTCTTTCTCCTCCAAGGGATGCTCCATATCCATACCATCCTCCTAATCCATCTGCCTCTCTTTCGCCTATAGTTCCCATACCACTTGCTCCAACAATGCAAGGGGAACTCCCCACTCAACCACAGCAACATAATGCTATGAGAGTCATAAATATTCAATCCAATGATGGTTCTAACAACTGTAAGAAGAGAAGACCTTTCTTCAGAACCAAAAGCCTAGACAAGCTCTCACAATCACAAGCAGTTGAGTCTGTGATCACTCCTCCAACATACTAGGCTTCGGAGCACCCTTCAGTCCAACAATAGAGCTTAACACATATGGTTATATTAACACATACCGTAACTGACTGGATTAAGGTAGGCCACCTTTCCAAGAAATTATTTGATCCTGGAAGTCCCTTAATCCACCTCCAAAGCATTGGGAATGAACCTCATAAGGCTCTTCTTGACTTAGGTTCCAGAGTCAACTTAATCTCACAAGAAATGTATCAAGCCTGAAACCTGTCCCAACTTAAGAAGAGAAACATTCAACTTGAGCTGGATGACCAGTCCATCACCATTCCCTTAGGATTGGTGGAGGACATCGTTACCACTGTGTGTGGTTGGTCCTACCCAGTTGATTTCTTGGTGATTAAAGTCAACAACAACAAAGGGGACTTCCCAATTATAATGGGAAGGGCATGGCTGAGTACAGGAGATGCATGCCTAGGAATTCGTGATCTTTCCTTGGAAATCTCTAAAGTAAAATTTTATGGAAAGATCAAGAAGAAGAAAGTTCCATGCATCACATATAGTGATTCATCAGGTGATGACATGGAGGAATGCTTCACATCTCCTCCATGCAACAGGTGTGCCCTTGAAACTTTGAGATAAAGATGCCTGTATGTAGTAACCACACAACAAGTAAACACCCTGTTGTTGACAACTAGTCAAAAGAGCAACTGACCAACATGCATGGAATGAACTGGGGGAAGAAATCATGCCTATAACGAAGGTATAGATACATTGGAATATGAGCATCACCAAGTTCCACCTCTTAATCTAAGAACATCAATTGGGAGAAGTTGGAAACTTCTAAGAAATTCAAATAGGCATTCGTTATTTCGGATCTCTCCCTTTCCATTCAATCATGGGGGAGATGGCCACCTATGCTAATAATTTTGGGCCCTCAGTTCTTTTTAAGTTTTTGTTTTACACATTTTTGTTTTACACGTTTTTGTTTCACACATTTTTTTTACACCTATTTGTTTTACATGTTTTTGTTTTATAAATTTCTTTGACTTTTATTATTTTTGTTTTACAACATCGTTACTCCTTTTCATTTCTTGTGTGTGTGATCCATCTTGTAAGTTTGTCACCCAATAAGTGTTCTTCATGATGGTATGAACTGTTTTTATCTTGATTGCTAATGTTTGATTTTTACCTTCAAGTTATGATGTTGATACTAAGGTATGGTTCTTTTGATATGGTAGGCAATGAGTTCACTTCATCCATTCATCCACAAGTTTCTATGGTCTCTCTTGGCTTGGAAATGTACAGTCCCTATCTAATAAGAACTATAACGAATCGGTGATTGGGCTTTTCTCAAACTAAGAAAGGACTCACGGATTGAAAGGGTGTGACTTCAAGGGAACTTGATGTATTTGCGTTGACCATTCTCTTGGGTGCTTGGATGTTTTCTTCTTGAGTTTTCTTACCATTTTGATGTTGCTGCATTATCGGGAAGCTAAGTGAATAAAAATAACAAAGTCTTTGCATGGTGTGGTTCTCACGCATAAACACATAAAAAAAATGAGAATTCAAAGCACACTCCTTAGACGAAATAATCATTTGGGCTACAAGCACTGGTTATGGAACTCAAAATGAAAATGTTCCCTCTAACTAAGGCCCTTCTCGCTTCCCATTCTCTCCTCCTTATTTTGTCAGAATGGTGGTGGCTCTTTGGAGAATGCATTCTTGTTACTTCAAGAGGATGGATTGGTCGAATGCATTAATGCGAAGTCACTGGAAGTGGTTTGTTTGAGGCCAGACTTGGAATGGGATTCACTAAGTTACATTAATCATGAACTCCACAAGGGGTTGTACACCACCTTGTTCTTGGGACTCCATTCCATTCCCTTCTTTCCATCCTTCTCTCCATTGTTCACCTCATTGCCGATTGTATCAATAGTGTATATTTTGGTTGATGCATTATTTTCTTTTTGGTAAATTCTTGTGGTTAAGACTTTAACTCTTGTTTCCAAATGACATTCCCAGAGCCTACAGACTCTTTGAATGTGGGTTTGTCAGGGCATTAAGGGCATGAGCCTACTTTCCAATAATGAGTTTTCATTCAGTCATGGGGGTATGATGGGATACGATATCGCGTCGTTCCCCACGATATCACATACGCGATATCTCAGTGCACCGCCAAGTCTATAAATAAGAGGTGGCTCTCCCTTGTTTTCCATCTAGATCTAGACCCTTAGTGAAACTCTAGTAGTTTTACCTCTCCAGAGATAGAATATTTTCCATGTGCCCACAGTAGGAGCTCCAAAGTGAACGGATCTTTATTCGAGCAAATATTGTACCTGAACACATGTTTGTGTACGATAATAAAGACGAACTTCTTGGATAAACCTTGCAGTGCATGGAATAGGCTAAATATGATTTTATTTATTATTATTTACTATTTCTCATTTAATTGCTTTATTAGTAATTAAATATCTCTCAACCCTTCTCTCCTAGTTAAGTGCCTCAGTACGACCGCTTCGAGCACGTGCGTTACGCTTGGTGATCCCAGTAACGACTAGCATTTGGTAAGCAAGGTTGCATTGGTTCAGGGTGTGAATGGTAAGTCGGAACGGATGCTGATGCTAGGTTAATTAAGGCTTAGTTAGTTAGTTAGAGTTAGTTAATTAGTTTCTTCAACCCTTCACCTTATCAGCATAGGAGATAAAACAGAAAAGCTATAAAAATCATATAGCTCAGACTTACTTAACCATACACTATGACAAATACAAGTAAGTCTAGGAAGACAACGAATAATTAACCTTAGGTGTTTCATGAGGCATGTAGGCACTTAGTCTACGGAGTTCGACCGGATCGTGCGTGTTACGCTTGTATTCATATGGTTGAGTGTAGGGGTACCTCGCCACTCATCATTACTTAATAGGAAAGAAAAAAAAAGAAGTAGTTGCACTTTAGAATTTAGTGGAGGAAGTTTGGACATTAGTTAGAGGGATGCCTTCAAGCATGGGTAACATGTATTTATAGCCTTATAACTAGTGCTTGTTTCCCAAGAGATCTTTAAAGATATGTGTTTTTGTCCCCATTTTTTCAAGGGGCTTTAAACTTGACAGAGAACATAGTTCCATTTAAGATTACAATATGATAATGATACATCCATTTGACATCATGAGACACATTGAGAAAACTAAAATACTTAACAAATCCCCTTGAGGTTACACCCTTTTCCATTTTCACTTGGTCCTTCCTTCTTTCTTTGGATAACCAGATCACATGTCCTTTTTAGTTTCATGTGAAGAATCATAGTGTCTTCATGATGTGGATATCATATTGATAGAAATGGAATGGATGGGTGTTACAAACTCACTACCTTGTACCATCGTGTGTCTGACAACTATTAGTATAGATCATAGTCCTAATAAGAAGGTTCGCTTTTACATGAAAATGGTAATCTTGATGAACTACATTTGGCAGTAATAACAAATAAAAGAGATGAAAAATAAAAAATTAAAAAATATGTATGAATGAAATAAAGGAAAATAATAGAAAATATATAGATGAAAGTCAAAATTTTAAGAAAATGAAAAACATATGAAGAATGGAAAAAAATATCAAAGATGGTGTAAAACAAAAAAGTGAAAAATTTGTCCTCACAGGGGATCAAGTTACATGGTTATCTCTTTCACAACTAAGTTGGATGGAGGAAATCATGAATCTAGAGTGTACTTGCTCTTGTGTTGAAGTGTTGTGGTTGGCCCTAGTTGTTTGAAAGTCTTTGAAGAGCTTTACTTCTTGGATGTTAACTAGTATGTGCTTTTGTGGGCTCGTTTGGTGGTAAATTATCATGGCCCTAGAAGATAAATTTACAATGCAAGATCCTTTCCACAATATTTAGAACTTAGTTCATTGAGGCACATGTGTTGGGTTCCAATAGAGAACCTTGTATCCTAGTTAAAATTAAACTCTTCTTATTTTGGTATCATGTTGTTGCTTATTGTATGCCTTATGAACTTTGTTCATCATGAGGACTACCTTTTGATTCTCATCTAGTACATTGAGTATCAGAAATATTTTCTTTTGTGCTAACTTAATGTTTGAGTCAAGGTCACATGTAGTTGTGAGTGTACAAAGATAAGTTTGAATTAGAAGTTTAGGTAATTTTCCATTCACTAACTCATAGGGACAATAGCCTATAGGGAGCTTCCAACTTGAGTGGTAGGCCCATAAGGCATCATTGAGTTCTGTGTTGTAGTCTTTCCTATATCTACTAATGGTTCTTATTAGAATTCTAGTAATCTTCCTATTAGTGACTTCTACTTGATCATTAGCTTGGGGATGATAGGGTGTTGTGAGTTTGTGCTCCACTCCCAAGGGTTGCATTAACTTTTGAAAAGTATCACTAATAAAATGAGTTATGTTGTTACAAATTAGTACCCTAGATACACCAAACCTATTTACTACTTGTTACTAAAAGAATTGAGCTATTGTAGAAGAAGTACAATTAGTAATAGCTGCATCCTTGGTCCATTTGATGTAGTAGTTAACAATAATAATGATGTAAGACTTTTCATTGGACATTGGGACAATGGGTTTCATAAAATCAATCCCCTAAATATTAAAGGGCTCTAGTGGCTGAATCCACTACCAAGGTCTTTCCATCATAGTTATTATCCTTTCATTTCATTGACATAACTTACATGAATGGGTGAATTGATGAACTTCTTCAAGACCATAGGTCAAAAGTATCATGCCATTAGGGTTTTAATGATAATTCTCCTATTAGCATAGTGATCCTTACAAGGATCTTCATGAATATCCTAGAAAACTTAAAGTTGATCTTCATCAGGTACATACCATCGTACTAGCCCATTGTACCGACCGAAATCGTCGGTGCAAGGCTGGAACGTTACGAGCACCGAAAGATCTACAGACGAGCACAGTCGACCCTGCCTCCGCTTGAGGGTAAGCTGGAACGGACGAAGGCAGAGTGCCTTGAATGGTCCGCACGCAGATCAAACAAGGACTTCCCCAACGTTTGCCGCTACAACACGTTGGGTTATACGTAAATAATGCACATTAAATGTAAACCGTAAACAAGCATGATAATGTAAATGAGCCCGTAAACATAAACTGAAAAACAGAGAAAACTGCAATAAATCTGGGCAAAATGTAAACTGTTTTGTATTGAGAATTGATTACAAAGTGCACCGGTCCAAACACAGTTGTGGCTTTGACACAAGGGGGACGAAAGGCCCCGGCGTGTGCAGGAATGACTCGGCTGGGACACTGTAGGTGGAGCGTAGAGACTGTGCTCGGCGTACAGGACTTCTAGCGTAGAGGGTTTTAGGCTCTGGTTTGCAGCGTAATTGCTCTGGGTCTGCTCTGATAAATTTTTCTTTTTTTTTGAAAACGCAGAAAATTGGGCTATTTATAGGGGTAGGGTTATCGGGAAAATCAGACTGGGAGACACGTGGCGTATAGACTGGGCGTGCACATTTAGAAACATGGTATACGCTGGGCGTATATGTTACATCAGGCCAACGTATATGCTGGGCGTATACGCTGGACTCGCTGGGCGTGTGAACTTGGATGGATGCTGGTGTATACGCTGAAACACTGTAGCATTTACACTGAAACACTGTAGCATTTACGCTGAAACACTGTAGCATTTACGTTGAAACACTGTAGCATTATGCTGGAACAGTGTAGCATTTACGCTGAAACACTGTAGCATTACGCTGAAACACTGTAGCATTTACGCTGAAACACTGTAGCATTTACGCTGAAACACTGTAGCATTTACGCTG
>MNCI01007206.1:283771-305716 GCA_015680685.1 Gnetum montanum
GTTTGTTTGGGATTAGGGGTAGGGCCCCCAGTGTTTAGTTGTTGTATATTAGGTGTGTCCTTTGTTTTAGCTGTGGGTATTGTTCGTTGTTCGTTTGTCCTCTTCTGCTGCCATTTGGCATGCTTATCCGTGTTGTTGGCAGGGTTGACTCTTAAGGGAGGGGAGGTTGAGATGTTTCCTACGATTGGGCATTGGGTAGGTGAGGGGCCATTGCGTGGTGGCACCTTTATGACAAATGGTAGTTTGGGAGGTGTCGTTGTTGTTTGACTAGCTCGTTATGGCACCTTGATAACGAAGGGTTTCTTTGCTGTTGTCGTTGGTGCAACATGCTAATTTAACGTCTTAGCGGACGTCTGTGGTGGTACTTTGACCACAAAGGGTGTTTTCGGTGCTCGGGATTGCATTGAATCTTGCTAGTTTAACGTCTTAGCGGACGTATGAGGTGGTGGTACTTTGACCACGAAAGGTGTTTTCGGTGCTCTAGGTGGCACCTTGATGACGATGGGAGGCCCCTTGCTCATGGAGGTGGAGGGGATTGTTGCCTTGTTGGGAGGCACACGAATCAAAAAAGGTTGCCGCACAAGTTTAGGCTTACTATCTATGCCAATGGAGTTTATGAAATAGGGGGCATCGTCTATGCTCAGTTGATTCAGGGTGTTGGTGTTTAGTTGGCCCCGTTCTATCATTGCTTGTAGATCATCCTTTAACGCACGAGAGGTGTCGGTATTGTGACCAGACATCTGGTGGTAATGACAGAATTGGTCTAGCTTGAAGTGTCATGGAACTGGGGGCTCATTTGGTGCTGCTAAGGTGGGATTCCTTAGTAGCTCGCAGTACCTATCGTGTCTTCGGCGGGCCTTTTCTGCTACTTGTTTGTATTGGATTTGCCCAGTTCTAAGGAGTTGCTCTAGTAGTTCAGAAGGTCGTGCAGGTAGAGGTGTGTACTTAGAGCGATCTTTGCGCTGAAAGTTGGGCCTTGGGGTGGCCCCTGTTGTTGTAGGCAGGTTGGTACTAGTGTTAGTTGTTTTTGTGCTTGCGGCCACAGTTTCCGTTGTTGCCTTTTGTTTGGCAACGTGTTGGTTCTTGTAAGCCACATAGGCGGGGTCATTGCTGGCTTGTGCAGCTTGTTCAATGTTCTTGATCTGTGTGAATGCTTGGCTCAACGTTTGAGCGCTTAGGTAGTACAGTTTTGACTTAATGAAGTCATTCACGGCTCCCTTCAGAATTGTAAGCAAATACTTTTCAGGGATGGGCTCATGAAGTTCGTTAAGGGCTGCACTCCATCGTTGGATGAACTTTTGCACAGGCTCAAGTGGTGCTTGTTTCACCTGTATCAGACTGTCTAGTGTGGCTTCAGGCTTGAGGTTGTACTTAAACCGGGTAACGAACTGATGTAACAGATCCTCCAGAGAGGATATGGAGTTACGAGGCAAGGCTCGGTACCAGTCTAAGGCTACGCTCGTTAAGGACATAGCGAACACTCGCAAGATTGCGTGGGGCCAAGCTTGAAGCAATAGAGTTTCTGATCGAAATGTAACTAAGTGAGCGTTTGGATCTCCCTCCCCATTGTACTTGGTTAACTGGGGCAATGCGATTCCCTTGGGTAAAGCTAATGGTGGCACTGAAGAGCTAATTGGATCATCGCGATAGAAATCTAGTACTTTAACTTGTTCAGTGTTGTCAGCTTTGAGTTGCTTTATCTCATCCGCTAATGCTTGCATCATCTATTTTGCTTCTGCCCACTCTTGAGCGGTAGGCAGAGTAGTTGGTTGGGGAGGTTGTTGGGTTGTCATTTGTTGTTGTGGAGTGATGTTCAGAGTTGTAGTTGTGGGGTGTGGCACGTTGAAGTGAGTGGGTTGTTGAACAAGGGGTATGGCCCCTTGCCTAGCCACAAATTGTGAAGTGACACCCTGGATGTGCGAGGCCGATGTAGTGAAAGAGGCCCCATGGGTTTGCACGTGTGGTATGTACTGGGTGGAGATGGGGGTGGGTAATCTCTGTTGGGGTACTAGTGCTTGTATGCTCATTGACACTTGGTGAGTGGTTGTCTGTCCCATGCGAGGATGGAGTGATGGGTTCACGTAGGCATGGGGTCTGTGGGTGTGGTATGAATCCTCAGGTTCAGATTGTGCCTCGAAGTCATCTACTTCATGTTGGTTTTGGGGCTCCTCATTGGGTCGCCGTGAGTTTTGGCTCCTTGCCAGAAGGAGCTGGGAGATGAGTTTATGCTGAGGTTCAGAAAGGGGGATGATGTCATATACAGAGGGGACGAATTCGTGACCTCCCATGTATATGTGCTCGAAGTTTCGTTTTGCCTCTTGTTCTACGGTGTCAAGAGGAAGGTTGGCCTGAATCTTCACACAGATGTAGTTATACTGTTCTTGTGTGGGGACTATGAAGGCGCATGCGTTAGAGGTCGGGGATGACTCCATGGTGATGTGTGACGGGGTAACGTATAACAAGTGCCGAGTGTGTTTTGGGCTAAGTGTGCAGAGTGTTCGGTGTGTGAACGCTGAGAATTTTTCTAAGTGTCCTGCATATACAATGTAAACGGGAGAAAATTTGGCTAAGTATAAAATTATGAACCGTAGTCATATGTAGATGGCGATCTCGGGTAAGAGGAAGTCACCTTGGAATTGTTATGTTGTGTGTATTGTATGCCTTAGACAAGGTGATCCATGTTGGTACGAATCGCAGCGAATTCGACTTTGAAACGGGCTCGTTTTGGTGTTTTTGTTGAAAAACACTGTAGCGGTACTGTAGCAGTATTGTAGCAGCGTAAACACTGTAGCAGCGTATACGCCCGGACACTGTAGCAAGCGTAAAAGCACTGTAGCAAGCGTAAAAGCACTGTAGCAAGCGTAAAAGCACTGTAGCAAGCGTAAAAGCATTGTAGCAAGCGTAAAACACTGTAGCAGCGTAGACGCTGGGGTTTCAGTTTTGCAGCGTAGATGCTGGGGTTTCAGTTTTGCAGTGTAGACGCTGGGGTTTCAGTCCTGCAGCGTAGACGCTGGGGTTTCAGTTTTGCAGCGTAGACGCTGGGGTTTCAGTTTTGGCCCTCCTTCTAGCGCCAAAAACTGTACCGACCAAAATCGTCGATGCAAGGCTGGAATGTTACGAGCACCAAAAGATCTACGGACAAGCACAGGCGACCCTGCCTCCGCTTGAGGGCAAGCTGGAACGGACGAAGGCAGAGTGCCTTGAATGGTCCGCACGTGGATCAAACAAGGACTTCCCCAATGTTTGCCGCTACAACACGTTGGGTTATACGTAAACAATGCACATTAAATGTAAACCGTAAACAAGCACGATAATGTAAATGAGCCCATAAACATAAACTGAAAAACAGAGAAAACTGCAATAAATCTGGGCAAAATGTAAACTATTTTGTATTGAGAATTGATTACAAAGTGCACCGGTCCAAACGCAGTTGTGGCTTTGACACAAGGGGGACGAAAGGCCCCGACGTGTGCATGAATGACTCGGCTGGGACATTGTAGGTGGAGCGTAGAGACTGTGCTCGGTGTATAGGACTTCCAGCGTAGAGGGTTTTAGGCTCTGGTTTGCAGCGTAATTGCTCTGGGTCTACTCTGATAAATTTTTCTTTTTTTTTGAAAACGCAGAAAACTGGGCTATTTATAGGGGTAGGGTTACCGGGAAAATCAGACTGGGAGACACGTGGCATATAGACCGGGCGTGCACATTTAGAAACATGGTATACGCTGGGCGTATATGCTACATCAGGCCAGCGTATACGCTGGGCGTATACGTTGATGGATGCTGGCGTATACGCTGAAACACTGTAGCATTTAAGCTGAAGCACTGTAGCATTTACGCTGAAACACTGTAGCATTACGCTGGAACACTGTAGCATTTACGCTGAAAGACTGTAGCATCACGCTGGAACACTGTAGCATTTACGCTGAAACACTGTAGCATTTACATTGAAACACTGTAGCAGCATATACGCTGGGCGTATAGGAATGGAAGATCATCATTTGGAGCCCAAAATCGGATTTTCAAGTGCCTGCGACCTGCTGGGGACCCTGGGGAAGGTCCTGGGGGGTCTAGACACTCCACTTTAGCATGTTTTGAGGACTTTTTGAGCCCCAAAAGTTGCTGTACGCTGGGCCTTACGCTGGGCATGTGTAGGCCAGCGTACAGGATGCATACTTAGTGAAAACCAAGTATTTTGAGTTCAAAATTTGCCAAGTTTGATGCCAAATGTCATCGTAGTCTTCTGTGGGTCCCAGGAAACTTTTACTTGCTTGCTTTGACTTCGTTTGATGCTATTTTGAGGCTTTCAAGCTTGGTCATGCTAAGGACCAACATGACTTAGCTTAATTTCTGTCTTCAAGTGTTAGCCAAAATTTTTTTGTGGTGTTTCATCCATTTTCATAGATTTTATAAAGGTTTTCCTCTATTTTATATCATACTTAACTTCATGAAGGAACTATTGCTTTCTCTTATGATTGTATTCATCAGGAGTCTCTTGTATGAGTGGATAGGAGAGAAATTCATTATACTAATTTTTCATCCTTGGTGTTGAAGCCTTAGCTACCTTGGCAAAAATTAGCTCATCAGAAAATTGATTAGATAAAGGCTCTTCATGAGTCTTGTTATCACATATTATCTAAGATAAATGATTAACAACTACATTCTTAATTCCCTTCCTATCCACCATTGTTAGATATAATTTCTATAAAATCAATAGACACTATAAGATATACAGGATCATTGTTGTTTTGTTCATGAGGAAGTAAATGATACTATGATCAATGTATAAAAAAAATAGGATATCCAAGCACATAGTGCCTAAATTTCTTAAGGACATACATCATTTTAATTAGTTCTTTTCTTTTTGTTATGGTGTAGTTGAGTTGTGCACCTACATATCTTCTACTCATGCAATAGATGTAATAGAGACATGTTTTATCATCCATCTTTATAAGGACTGCCCCTAAGGTGAAATTGGATGCATTCATCATGATGTGGAATGTCTTGGATTAATGAGGTGCTTATAAGATTAATGTTTCTATGATCTTTTGCTTTAATAGTTTGAATGCTTGTTCACATCCTTTGGTCCATGTAAATGCTACATCCTTTTTGATAAGCACTACCAACAATTTAGCAATTCTTGAGAAATTCTCAATGAAGTGCCTATAGTAAGTAGTATGCCTAGGAAATGACCTCACATATTTGATTGTTTAAGGTTTTGGTGATTTATTGGATGAACCTTATATTTTTTTGGATCCATCTTAATGTCTTTTTTTATGATCTGGTGCCCTAGGATGATGCCCTCTTAAACCATCATGTGACTTTTCTACTAGTTGAACTTTAGATTGGTTTCAACACATCATTTCAATACTTACTCTAGGTGGTCTAATATTTGTTCAAATTCAACATCATAGGTGAATAAGGCATCCATAAATACTTCTACATCACTGGAAATTTTCTACTAAAAGATATTGAGGAAGAGACATTGAAAGGTTGTAGTGATATTACATAGGGCAAAGAATATATTTTTGCATGTAAAAATCCTCTAAGGACTTGTGAAGAGTGTTTTGGCTAGTCTCATAGAGCAATTTGGATTTGATTATAGGCAATATATCCATCTATGAAATTGTAGCACTTGATCCACAAATGGTAGGGGAACATGATCTTTGAAAGTAGGCATGCTTAATAACCTAAAAGCTATGCAGTCTCTTTATTACTCTTCTTTCTTTGGTAAAATACCAAGTAGGTTCACCCACTCTCTATCTATCATAGGATAGATGAATCTAGTCTTGAGGAGGTTTTTAACTTTCTTTCTAATAACTTATTTTAATTTTGAGTTCAACCTCATTTTTGGTTGTCACTTGGGTTTGATTGTAGAGTCTATATAGATCTGATGTTAGCATATACATAGATTTATCCTTGTTATTTCATCATATGACCACAAAAATATTGCTGGTAATTTTTTAATTACTTTCAATAGATTTTCTTTCTATTCTTTAGTGCTATGGCATTGATAGTTACTACTTTTTCATTCTTTAAGAATACATATTTCTAAGATTCTGGTAATGTTTTTAGTTCTAAGGATTCTAGTTTAGAGGTTTCTAAAACTTTTAATTCCTTCCAATCTACCTTTTGTTTTCTACTATTTTCTAAATTTGACAATTCATTTGGATTCAATCCATTTCATCCATCTTGTCTATATATGAACTTATGAGGATCTTTATTGGTTCCATGCATATTGTAGAACTAGAACTATTGTTTATGGTTAATCACTAGGTATTCTCTTATTTTATGATTACTATGTATAGGTAGCTTTGGATACTTTTGTATTTGGCACATCACTTATATGTTTGGATGTTTGTGCTTTTGATTATCCAGATCTTTTGGATGTAGGTGTACCCTATGTCACTATACATGATGCATGGAATCCTCTTCTTCTTTATCTTGATGAATTCATTTTTCTTGGATTCAAGGAGAGGTCTTTGATTCCTAACTTGGCATCAATTGTACTTAGCCAAGCACTTCCCATAATGATAGGGAATTGACCCTTGTAATTTTCCACATGAATCACCATGAAACTTGCTGGATATGACCAGCCATTCATGGTAGTTATAATGTCCTTTACTAATTCCAATGGAATAATAATGGATTGGTGTACAAGATCTAACTTGGTATTACATTTCATAAGTGAATGTAGGTTTCATGTTTTGCACATCTCTTAAGAAAATAAAATTCACACTAGAACCTAAGTGTAATAGAGCTTTGTCATCGACTGGTTGCATTGATAGGCATGCATCGACATAACCCTATTGACATAATCTCATTGATGTATTGACAAAGATGCATCGACACAAAGGCATCAATGCAGTGTCATGTCATGGCTATATAAATATGTATGCCCACCACATTTATGGCATGTTATGTCATTAGTGTAGCCAAGTTCTTGCAGTTTTATTTCTTTAGAGTTGGAATAGCCCATAGTAGGAATTCAAACAATTGTACAAACCTTATTTGAGCATCTTGTTCCTGAACACATTGATGTGACCAACAATAAAGATGAGATTTTTAATATTCCTTGCAACACTTGAAATAGTTTAATATTTCTTAAATGAACTTTATCATTAATGAATTTTATATATTTTTTAATTAATTAATGCACTTAATAATGAACACATAAGTACAACCACTTCGAGCATATTGTTTAACACTTGGTAATCCTAGTAGTGGAAATTTGGTACGCCCAATAACTAACACTTGGTAATCAAGTAGCATTGATACAAGTTCAATATGTGTATGGAAAGTAGGTCCAGATACTTATGCTAGGCTAGTAGTCTTAGAATCATTAGATAGTTAGATTAGTTAATTCTCAACCATTTATCTTGTCAACACTTAGGAGTAAAAATATAAAAATATAAAATATAAATAAATATTATATTCTTTAGCTCATACTTAACCATACATACAAGCCAACACAAGTGAGAGATAAGAAGAAAATGATCATATTCCCCCAAGTTACCATCTTTGTCTATAAGAATACTTAGGAGCTAAGTCCATGGAATTTGACTAGATCACTAGTGCATGCTTGTGATTCATATGGTTGGGTAGAGGGACTACTTGTTTCTTATCATTGGCACTATTTCTAGGGACTTAGTGTAGCTAAGTATGCTAAGTGAATCATACAGAGATGTTGTAAAGACCATTAAATGACAAATCATTAAGAACATAAAAGAAAAAAGCACACTATTTTTAGTAATAACTAACATGGATTTTTCTTGCAGGGATGAATCTCCACCACCTATTGGCAGAACCAATTAACTATAGGAGGTCCAAAATATGTAGATGCCCCAATAATTCTATGTTTTTTTACATCCATCCAAATCCTTAAAAGCCTTGGATTTCGCCTTCATCCTACATCAGGGCAAGTAGTTGTGATGGAGGGATATGGAAGGCAACATCATATTGCCTCTTGACCAATTTATTTTTGCAATGTTGATGAATAATCTAATTCGATTGGGCATTGCTAGACTTAATGCAAAATATAAACTCTAAGATCATCTCTATAGGGATTAGCATCCCACTAATGCCCAATGGGGGAAGGATCAACATATAGAAGCATGATATGAGGCTTTAAAAAGTAAGAGGTTTTCTATCTAGTTATTCTTATAGTAACACAAGGAGGATGCAGACTTCTTTTTAGGAGCATCCAAATACATAGACTCTTCCCCTTTCTTTGATGGGGAGATCCTTAACTAGAGGTTGCAAGTAGCTGTGAACAATCTTAGTAATGAGAAGAATGGTTCTTAAGACTAGGGGGCCTCAAAAGATGATAGCTGCAAATAGTCATCCAAGAGAAAGAATAATGACCAACACAAAGAAAAGGACAAATACAAGGAATGGGACAAGGCTTGAAGAATGGAATCTTGTAGGCATTGTTTGGGTGCTAATTCTCCTTCTTTATCACCCTCATCATTATCCTCATTGTCTTCCTCCTCAAACTTTAATAGCAGAAGCAAAGGCTGGGACAAAAGAACGAATAATAGAGATTGGGATGGAGAGGAATGATGGGATAGGAATGGTCATGGATCCTAGCAGGATAATAGAGAATAGGGGTAGAAACAACAACAAGGGGAGGAGCATCATAAAGAAAGAAGGCATAACAGGACTCATCATAGGCATCATGGTCATGAAAAGAGCCACTGAGATCATTATGACTATGATGAGCCTTTACTAGCTACCAAGAATATGTTGAACATTTTAAATGCCATTAGAATCCTAATGAAGCGCTAGAAATATAGTTGCATCAAAAGTTTGGATATGAATACTATCCCTAGATTTGAGGGATAATATAATTCAAATCCACAAAATTACTTGTAAGCCTTTCATGATGCCCATGATTTGTAGAATACTGAGAATAAATGAAAAAGGTTTAAACTATTCCCCAAGATACTTATTAAAGAGGATGAAAGATGGTATTAGTCCTTAGAATCAAAATCGATCTACCAATGGAGTGCGATCCTAGAGTTTTTCAATGATAAGTATCAAACATACTCTAGAGTGTTTAATTTTTGGAGGTAAATCCAAGGCTCGAAACAAGGTAGTCATAAGTCCTTGAATGAAGCTCTAGGTAGGTACTATTGTCTTTTCCACTGATGCATAGGCCATGGATACTCCCAATGAGATTAGCTATGCCATATCATAGATGGGCTCAAGACTGAAATAAGGGGAACTCTTGGAGTCTATGTTTAAGGGATACTTTCTAAGATAAGGTTTCATCAAATCCAAGGGCTAATTAATCAAGTGGAAAAAGAGGAAGGTGAACTCAAGAAGTATAAAGTGTAGAAGAATACAACATGAACGCCTCTATTCACAAGAGGGAGATCCATTTCTATGATAATGAGGAGGAGGCATTGCTTGATGAAATGGTGCAAAGGAAAACCTTGTTGATATAGAAATCTATTACTAAAATATCATCTAATGTAGAAAAGACATGGGACTCTTTGGATGACAAGTTTTAAACCACTCTAAATATTGTAGAAGAACATAGAGACCAAGGAGGCAGTGATCATGAAAGAGGGAAGAAAAAGAATACCAAACATAGATCTTACAAAAATAAGGGTAAAGCTATAATAGTAGAGGAGGTTGTAGTTTCTTAAATTGATTATGAAGGTTATGACATTTGCCAATATGAACATCCTAAGGGATGTTGTCTAGTATTGTCACACTTGCAAGAATATGGGATGTACTCTTTAAATCCTTAATTGGAAAAGTGACAAGCACCTAGACGGTTGCCTTATTCACAAGGAAACTATAGGAAAAAATTCCACCAATAAGCATATTATCTAAGTGAAGCACCACCTCATCCTCAAGAGCAATACCAGTAGTCGCAATACCCATAGTCATGGGGGATGCCACCACCAAGGTAACAATAATCTTATTGAAAACTATATTCCTATGGCTACTATGTTTAGTAGTTGGTATCCCCACGTGACTCCTCTAGTCATGCTTCCTTCCCATGCCACTACTAACCTCTAGAATACTACATAGCACCTTCTCCAAAGGGGGAGTCTGTGTTTTCCTTCTATCCTCCTTAATAGTCATCTACTCCTACATCATAACTGATAATACATTTGCCACTTGCTCCATCAATGCAAGGTAAAATACCCACATAGCCACAATAAAGAAATTCCATGATGATAGTGAATCTACGGGTAGCTCCTTAGTTGAAAGGTCTTGAATCTATGTCTTCTAAGAAGCCATTCTTCAGAACCAGCTACTCCATGAAGCCCTCTCAAATAGCTATGGCTATCAACCCTACTACTTCTACCTTTGAAGGTTATATCAAGCCATATTCAAACTAAAAATCTCCCCAACTTCATACTATAATGTTGACCCATGCTATCACAGATTGGAATAAGGTTGCCCACCTTCCCAGGAAGAGATATGATCTTGAAAGTTCCCTCATCTACCTATAGATCATTGGAAATGAACCATGCAAGGTTCTTTTGGATTTAGGTTCTGAAGTTCGCTTAATTTCTCAAGAGATGTACAAGGGATAGAACCTACTTCCTTAATAAAGAGCAACATTATATTGGAGTTGGTAGATTATTCCATCACTATTCCTTTGAGGCTAGTGGAGGACATTCTAACCAGCATCTATGGGTGGTTCTATCTAGTTGATTTCTTAGTAATCCATGTGGAGAACTACAAGGGGGACTTTCCTATCATTATGAAAAAGGCATGCTTGAGCATCATAGATGCAAAAATCGGGATTTGGAACCTTTCCTTGAAGATTTTTAAGAAAAATAAATTTGGAAAAGTAGAGAAGAAGAGAGTTCCATGCATTGTGTGCAATGACACAGGGTGCCATTGTGTGCAAAGATTGTGGATCATTAAAGATACATCACTTAAAACATGTAATTAGTATGTAGCAACTATAATAATTAAATTGTGCTTATACACAACAACCACAAAATAAGAAGGTATCTAGTGGCTAATAATAGATAATGAAGCTGAATTGACATTGTGCATGGAACTAGCTAAGAGTCCTACTAGCTCCTATGTTGAGAGCATGGATAAATTGGAGTAACTCCATTGCCAACTCTGTAATGCATAAAGTTAAATAAATTAGAAAAGGTTTAAGGCCCTTGATAGTTTTAATCAAGAGCCCTTTGAGTTAAAGGCTCTATCAGTAGGCATGGAATATGCATTTCTAAATAATGGTAATTCAGTGATTATCGATGCCACACTTACTCTTGAACAAAAAAAGAAATCATTGAAAGTTATAAATAATGGCTAATAGTCATTTCTTGGCCATATCATGAGCTAATAGGGAGAGATCCTTGGATATGCCAACATCAAATCTACACAGACTCCTCCATCAAACCAAAGAGGCAATCATAATAACAATTGAATCTAAAACTCAAGTAAATCGTCAAGGAGGAGATTGAGCAACTCCTTGAAGTTGGGTTCATATACCCAATTGTAGATAGCGAGTGGATTATCCCACTCATTAATGTTCCAAAGAAGGAAGAATAATGAAGAGTTTGTATAGACTTTTAGTTGTTGAATATGACAACATACAAAGGTAATTCTCTATTACCATTTATAGACCAGGTGTTGGATACTATAGTAGGGAATTGTTATGATAGATTTTTGGATGGTTATAGTGGCTATAACTAGATTTAGATTACACTGGAGGACTAGGCCAAGACTACATTTACAAGTTCTTGGGGGACTTTTGCATATAGGTTGATGTCCTTTGGTCTATGCAATGCTCCTGCCACTTTCCAACAATTGGTCCTTAGCATCTTTCAAAAATAGATCAGCAGCGAGGTAGAAGTATTTGTGGATGACTTCTCTACCTATGGTGCTACCTTAGAGCAAGCCTTGGACTAGCTTGAGCAAGTTCTTCAAAGGTTTATAGAGACTAACCTTAGGCTCAACTCATAGAAGATCCACTTGATGGTCCAAGAGGGCATTGTCTTAGGGCATACAATTTCCAACAAAGAGATCGAGATGGACCTATAGACAGTAAAGTCATCGAAGGAATAACTAGGCAACTAGAAATGATGAAAGATATACAATCATTCCTTGGTCACATAGGTTATTATAGGTGCTTCATCAAAAACTTCTCAAAGATTATGAAATTTTTGGTGAAGCTTATAAAGAAGGATGCATCATTCACCTGGACCAAGAAATACAAGAACACATTCCAATAGTTGAAATAGAAACTATTAGAAACTCCAATTCTATGAGCACTTGATTGGTCTAGGCCATTCCACATTATGACCAATGCATCCAACTATGCCTTGGATGTTGTGCTAATACAATTTGATGATAAAAAATGTCCATACTATATCCATTGTGCAAGTAGAAGAATTGTGGATGCATAAATAAATTGCACCATCATAGAAAAGGAGCTCATGGTACTAGTGTATGCCTTAGAGAAATTTAGGCACTATGTTCTTGAATACCAAGTTTTTATGCACATAGAACACAATGCTATGTGGTTCTTGATGAACAAACCAATGGTGAGCCCCATGTCATACTGGGGCTAGTGATTCTTCAAGAGTTTGATGTAATGATGATTGATAGAAAGGGGACTGAGAATGTGGTTTCTGATCACTTGTCTTGATTAATATAGGATATCAAAGAGGATGAGGATCCATTATCTGATCAATTCCATGATGAACTCCTCTTTGCTAGTGTCATTGATGTTCAAAATCCGAAAGATGCTAATACATATGATCACAGCCTCCCCTACCTACTTACTCAGGAGATGTCACAAGAATGGGAAAACATGAAGAAACAATAGTTTCTTCACCAAGCCAAACATTTCATGGAAATTAAGGATCACCTCTACAAGAGTTATGCTAATGGCCTAGTACAATGGTGTGTTCCTAATGTAGATCAACTTTGAGTCCTTCAAGATTCTCACGAAGGCCCTTGTGAAGGCCACTATGTTGGAAGAAAGATGACCATTAAAATACTCATGGTAGGGTATTATTGGACAATGATCTTCATGGATGTCCATTACTTCTTCTATTCGTATGATAGGTGGCAACGAGATGGAGGGATGACCACATGAATGGAAGGGTTCCAAAAGGAGATTCAATCACTAAAGCCTTTTGATATTTTGAGAATTAACTTCATGAATCCCATCAACCCCATGTTAAATGAAAAGGTGTATATAATTGTGGCTATTGACTATTACACCAAGTGGGCTAAATTTGTTGCTATCACTAATTGTTCATGCTCTAAGGTGGTACAGTTTGTAAACAGAATGTTGTAAATAGGTTTAGTATGCCATGGACACTAATTCCTAATAATGGAACACACTTTATAGGTGCCATGTTTTGAAAACATATGCAATGCTAGGGGGTTGAACATAAACCCACAACTCCATACCACCTAAAGCCAACAATCAAGCAGAGGTCACAAATAGAGAAATAACAAAAATACTAACATGCACAGTTAGTAAGTATAAGAAGGATCAAAGTACCAAGTTCAACGATGCTCTTTGGGATTATCATACAACATGGAAAATTCCTATTAGATATTCTTCCTATGAGTTAGTATATGGAAAACCCCCAACTCTTCCTATTAAAACAGAGATTCGTACACTTTCAATGGCCTATGACCTTAACCTAGATTTAAGTCTATCCCAAAGAAAAAGATTAATGAATTTAAACATGCTAGATGAAAATTGATTCATGGCCCTATATTTGAATGAAGTGAACAAGACACACAAAAAGTAATGGCATGAGATCGAGATAAAGAATGTCAAATTTCAACTAGGAGATAAGATGTTCTACTGGAACCCCATGCATGTACCTCAATATACAAAATTTAAAATGCTATGAAAGGGTCCTTACATTATGCATGAAACATTCCATTTGGGACCATGATGATTTATCATCCTTCTATCTCAAGTAAACAATTCTTGGTCAACATGCAACAAGTCAAACCTTTCCTGAAGACAAGATTAACCAGTGACCAACTTGTTCTATTTTTCGAGTCTTCCCCTTCCAACTTAGTTGTAGGATAGATGGCCACCCATGAACATTCTATAATGGCTCCTTATTTTTTTAACTTTTTTATTTTACATGTTCTTTATACATTTTCCATTTTCTTAAGTATTTTTCAATATATTTTATATTTTTCCTTATTTGAATTTTCTTACATGTGTTTTCTTCCTTGTTTCCATTAGGACAATGGTGCTTGATACAACTAATGATTGTTGGAGGTTTATTAACCTATATTGGTTGAATTGATTCCTTAATGACTAAATTTCATCTTTGAATTATGACATTGATCAATGGAATATTGGTTTCCATATGATTTCAAACAATGAGCTCACATCATCCATCCATTCCATTCAACTCCATGGTGTTCTCTTGTCTTTGAAGCATAATGTTCTTTCTTAATAATAACTTATAAAGAATCCATGATCCTAGAACTTACCACACTTGGAATGAATCAATTGAAATTGATAAGGGTGTGGCTTCAAGAGGAGTTGTTACCTTTTGTACCTACCTACTATCTTAACGTTTATGGGTATTCTCATTAATTCCTCACCATTCATAATGTCAGTCATTAACAAGAAGCAATGTCTTTGCATGGTATGATTCCCATGAAAAAAAAACAAACACATAGAAATTCAAAGCACACCCTTTGTTGGACATAGAAAATTCAATTGCTATAATGGAAACTGGAATGTTCCATATGTTAGAATAGTTTTAGCGTCAAATCCCAAGGGCCTTTGAAAATGGGATTCAAGGCACCTTGGACAGTTTGGCCAATCACCCAGGAACTTATGAGATGTAAATTGAAATGTAAATGGAAACATAAATGATAGTAAAAAAAATGGAAATAAAATTAGAGATTCAAAATGAAAATAGATACAAAAATGAAAACTTGAAATTAAATCTACATCACAATGGATTATAACTTTATTAAAATGGAAAATGCATAAAGTACAAGTTTTAAGAGGTACAAATTTGTATGTTAGGTGCATAAGAACACTTGGAAGAAGCTTTAAGTCCATTAGAGCTTGCAATCTACACTTGAAACCCCACGGTCCCGATGCTTCCTAAACCCAGTTTCCAACAACTCCCTACTAGTTCTCACCAAAATCTACAACTATGATCATGTATTGGTATTACACCTTTGGTGCAAGGGTATCACGTTGGAAGTCTCTAATACCTAGTGTAGATACGAGTTTTTGCTCACAAAAGAGTTTTAGTATTGCTAATAGTCTTTTTGTTACAAAGTGTATAATTTCTCTTTTGGTTATGGAAAATGCTTCAAGGTTTAGAACTACCTTAAAAATGTGGAGCCATAATAAGTGTACTGACCTAAATCATCGGTGTAAGGTTGGAAGGGAAACAAACACCGAGAGATCGTCGAGCAGCCATAGCTGACCCTGCCTTCGCCCGAGGGCAAGCTGGAAAAGTAAACGAAGGTAGAGTGCCTTGGATGGTCTGCACGCAAATCAACCAAGGACTTCCCTGACCGTAAGCTACGACTAGCACTGGGGTTATCGTAAACAGGATGTAAACAGAATGTAAACAATGATACAAAATGTAAATAAAGTGTACAAAATTATGAATAAAGCATAAACAAAGTTATATTTGTAAAGCATAAACAGAACTAAATACTGTAAAGGGGAGGTAATAATGAAACTGTATTATTTTTGTTTTTTTTTTAAAATGTGCACCGGTCAAAGCGTAGTTGCACAAGTGTGAATGGCAAGTCAAACGCCTAGCCCTGGAAAGATATGACACGATGATGCGACGATGGAATGGGATGAATGTGAGAAGAACTTGGAAGCCAAAAATCGGATGTGCCGAGCGCCCAAGGATTGCAAGTTCTGTCCTCCTTCAGAATTTTCAATCTCTCCAATCTTTACCTCTTCCAATCTTCTTCTCTCTTGTTGCTTTTGATTTTGCTTCTTTTGCCTCCCCTAGTTTGTGTGAATTGATAGGGTATTTATAGGGTTGGGCTACGGTTTGGCTAGGGTTTTCTTTGACCAGGTTCAATGTATTTTACAACTTGTGGGTCATTCAAGCCCATAAAAAAATACAAATTAGAAATACAAGCCCTCAAGTGATAAAAAAAAATTTAAAAAATTTAAAAAGATTAGCTCCAACTCTGGCTTATTTGGAAAAATTATAGTTTTTTTTTTGCTGAATATTTGGCCTAATTTTGCATGGGCTTTCATATCCCTTTGCCATTTTATAGATTTCTTGAAAAAGAAAATCAAGAAGGATTAACACCACCTCACTTGTCTAGCATCCAGCATGACTTGCAGTGTGACCTCCAAAACTTGCAATTTTGGGCTGAAATTTGAAATTTCTGAAGGTTGGGACCCATAGTTATCAATAGTGGACTTTGAGGACAACTTACACCCTTAAAATCAAGTCATTTTGGCTCAGTTTTGGGGCTCTAAAAATTGGTGACGCTGATCCTTACGTTGTGCAGCGTCTGAAAAAGTAACCCCAACGTCACCAAGTCAAAATGGCACATTTGAGGCCCAAATATTAATTTTTTGGAGGCTGGGAGCTACTGGGGACCTTGGTGAAGGTCATGGGGGGTCCTTGTGCTCAATTTTATCCTGTTTGAACTCAATTTCGGGGCTCCAAAAGTTGGTGACGCTGATCCTTACGCTGTGCAGCGTTTGAAAAAGTAACCAAAGTGTACTTAGCCAAAACCAAACATTTTGAACCTGAAACTTTTGATTCTGGATGCTGGAAGTTGGTGCATTCGCTTGTGGGCCTCGAGGGGACCTTGCCTATTGAATCATGGACCATCAGGGGTTGTTTCAGAGGCCTCCACGTTTGGTTACACTGTACTCATGTTGGGCAGCAGCATGACTTAGCTTGATTCTTGTCTAAAAGTGCTAGGCCAAAATTAGTGGTGTTTCATTAGCCCCTCTTTGTTGACGTTTGGAGGAATCCACCTGAGAGGTATCAACAAAGAAGTGCAAAACACCATGAGCAATAAAGCATCAAACATTAACCATCGGCCCTTGGCTGGATGTCATCACACCATTTTCAAAAGTACATGGGATTTGAGGGAATGTGGTTCAAGATGCAAGGGAATCGGTTGTAACTAGGGAAGCTAGGAGGTTAAGGGTGATGATTGCTACTGGTATTTGTGGGAGAGGAATGCTCTCTTGTGCACAAGTTATGTCATTGGTCCTTGTCAACAGCCAGGTTTTTAGCAGACTCGAAACCAAGACATAGGAGGTGCGTTCTTTGGAGAAACGGGACTCTTATAGAGTATTTGTGGGACCCGTTGTAAATAGCCAAAGCCACGCAATGATGTGCAACATGGTCTCTTTGAGACATGAGTGTAACTATTTTTTTAAGACAACTGCCTTCTTGCCTAGGGCTTGTATGAGAATGGCCAATAGTCTTTTGTTTATGATGTCAACGGGGTCTTGAAGATCTTTTTCGTGCATTTTGCTCTTTGACCCTTTTTTTGTTTTTTTTGTCTTTGGTCTTTTTGAAAGAGCTTGCTTTTTGTGCCATGCTTGTGTATGAGCACTTGCATTTTGCATCATGTACTATGTATCATGTTTTGCATCGCAATTGCTTAGAGAGTTACAATGTGCAATAATGTATTAAGAGTTTTGAGGTGATCAGAATGTATCAGGGGGATGTAATTGAATAGGCTAAGGGAGCATGATGGGGAATAGGAAATGTATCAGGATTCAGGAATGTACTTATGAACGGATTGATTAACCTAGTCGCGTGCGTCAGGAAAAATGTGATACCTTGTCGTCATGATGAAGTGCATCTATGCACGAATGCCTCAGAAGTGTCATCCTGCAAACACAACTCCTAGAAGACAAGAAAACCACAAATGAAACAATTAGCTAAACACTTGAAACAAGGAGATGGAGTCACCACGTGAAGCTTTCAAAGCAAATAGAATCATGAACAGCATCGGTTTCATTAGGCCCCATGGGATGAATCATGCAACAAGTCTTTGTGGAACGAGAACAGCCAACTGCAACAACAGATCTTTTCAAATTTTGCCTAGTCATCAATGATGTCGCTAGTTTATAGTCTTAGCAGACTGTTGTGGATTAGTTTCACATCATAACCCCTTGGATGGTGGCAGTTTAGCATCGTAGCGGATGGTGCATTGCTAGTTTATAGTCATGGTGGACTATGAAGAGGCAAACTAGTTTATAGTCTTAGTGGACTCTGGATGCTAGTTTCATGTCATGGCAGATGGATGTAGCAATTTAGTGTCATACCAGACAAAACTCTGTGGTATCAGTTTTAAGTCATGATCCAGGACTGTCTGTGCTAGTTTATAATCATAGTGGACTGATGCTTACCTTGCTTGTGTAAAGTGTGATGCTTCATGCATGGTCATGCCACGTCCTTGCGAGATCCTGCAAAAATCAACTAGGAAGAAAACAACATCAAGCAACACCTGCCGTACATAGAGTTAGAATGTATGAATGAAAGAAAAGCAATGCAAAAAATGATAGTTTTATGCCGTTCCAAGCCGTATGCTAGTTTAAGGCCTTTTTAGGCCCTGTATTTTTGTAGTTTTATATTTTTTATTATTTTTCTTTGTTTTCTAGAGTATATGTGTGCAACTAAATGTAACATAAATTTCTAAAGTGTAGTGCAAGATGTAAGGTAAATACTTGGAAAAAAAAAGCAACGACCGTGCAAGAATCTAAATTGTAACTTGTAACCTATAAGTGAAAATTCAATGTAAGATGATGAGAGTTTGTAAATTTGTAACTTGTTGGCTCTAGTTTAAAGCCATTTCGGGCTTGGTACATCAGTTTAAAGTCTTGATGGATATGTGCATTTGTTGTAGTTTTATGTTTTTTATTGTTTTTCTTTGTTTTCTAGAGTATATGTGTGCAACTAAATGTAACATAAATTTCTAAAGTGTAGTGCAAGATGTAAGGTAAATACTTGGAAAAGAAAGCAACGCCCGTGTCTAAATTGTAACTTGTAACTTGTAAGCGAAAATTCAATGTAAGATGACGAGAGTTTGTAAATTTGTAACTTGTTGGCTTTAGTTTAAAGCCATTTCTAGCTTGGTACATCAGTTTAAAGTCTTGATGGATTGTTGCATTTGTTGTTCAAGAAAGGATTACCAGTTTTATGCCATGGTGGGCCAAAGGTAGTAACGTTTTCAAGAAGTTTTAGATGGAACCGGCCATTTCTGACCGTGGCTAGTTTAATGTCATTGCGGACGTGTTGTAGTTTAACGTCATTTCAGACAGTTCGTAGCTTAACATCATTTCAGATAGTTCGTAGTTTAACGTTGTTTCGGACAGTTCATAGTTTAACGTCATTTCGGACAATTCGTAGTTTAATGTCATTTCAGACAGTTCGTAGTTTAACGTCATTTCGGAAAATTCGTAGTTTAACATCATTTCGGATAGTTCATAGTTTAACGTCATTTCGGACAGTTCGTAGTTTAATGTCCTTTTGGACAGTTCATAGTTTAACGTCATTTCGGACAGTTTGTAGTTTAATGTCATTTCGGATAGTTCGTAGTTTAACGTCATTTTGGATAGTTCGTCTCATTTGTTCTAGTTGTTGAGTTGCCTCTTGATCTTTTGTAACTTAACGTGTGGTGCTGGGTGTATGGGTATGATCCTATATTCACCTTCCCCTTCATTGGTGATGTCAAAGGGTAGTTCTGACGAAGAAACATCAACAGGAATGGCTCCTATGTCTGTGTCTTCTTGTGTTTCTTCAGTGCTAGTTGGATTGTGAGTCAATGTTGGGTTCACGTTCTGATGTATGTTCATGGTTTTTTGTTTAGGCTTAATGACCTCAATTTCTGACCCTTGACCTACCTCAAGGTATGAGGAAATGATCGATGTTGTTGTATCCCCATGTATGATGATCTCACCTTCCTCGTAAGGTAGATGTATCTCTTGATGGATTGGTGAAGATACGACTTTAAGTTGAGCTAGCCAATGACGTCCTAAAATCAAATTAAACCCTGGCATTTCATCAACCACTATGAATTCAGCTGATGTAGGGAATTGGTCTCCGGCTATGAAATCTAAGGTAACCATGCCTTTTACTCCCACACGGGAACCACTGAAGGATCTCAAGAAAGAGGTTGTTGTAGGTTGTATTTGTTCAGTGAGTCCCAGTTTTTCAATGATGGAAAAAGGTATTACATTTGTTGCTGCACCATCATCGACATGCACCCTACATATTTTGAAATGATCAACTTGTATTGTTATGAACATAGGGGCTATGGTGATTTCCCTTGTTTTCTCATCTAGCTTAATGTCCTTAACATGGAATTCTAAGGATGTGGTCTTCAATTCTTGAAGTTGTGGGGATAATACTGCATAAATGGATGGTTCATCTGCAGGAAGATCCTCACTAACAGGAATTGAAGTTAGCATCCGTACGAGAGCCTCTCGATGTACTGGTGAAGTCATTACTAGGTCATACAAACTTAAAGAAGTATTCTTTTGTTTTAAGGCTTGTGTGACCTGGGTCAACGCATTTGCTAGGTCTTTTCCATTTGGAACATTCTTATCCGTAGAGATTTGGTCCATTTGACCTAACATTTGTATTTCTTGTGGAGGGGTTTTTACGTTAGTAGCTGAGAATGTTGGGTTTGGGATATGACTTGTGACTTCATCTTGGTTTTGGTGACTTGTACTAGGCTCATTAATGGACGAACTCATGGGAACGGTGCTTATCGGTGTAGGCTTTGGCAATCCTAATTCGTGTCCATGGTTCTCTCTCTCCATGCTCTTTTTTTTTCTTTTTCCAAATGCTCTCTTATTAGCCTATTGGTAAGAAGTTCTCGCAAAGGTCGTTGAGAAGTGGAGGTGGGTTGTGTACCAGGGTGTTTTGGCACCCAGACCACAAAGGGAATGGGTCAGTTTTCAGATGGTATGTTTGTTGTGATGCAACCGAAGGAGGTATGTAGATGATGAATGGTTTTGATGGTGTGGGGGACGTGCGTGTGGTAAAAGGGGTTTGAGGAGATGTTGGGGTAGGTGTGTTTTCTGAAGGCCTCCGAATCACAAAAGGTCTTTGTGGAATGTCTTGTCTGTTTTCCATATGGATAGTATTAATTACATATGGGGCATCGTTGGTTTTGGTATTGAGAAGATCCTTGTAGATTCCCATGGATTGGTTTTGAGGCCTTACTGGGTTTGTCTCGTCGAATACTACTTCACCCCCATCTATCATGCATTGTATGTCTTGTTTCAATGCAAAGCAGTAATCAGTCCCATGACCACACCATTGATGATATTCACAAAACCTATCCAACCTAAAGCCTTTTGGGATGGGAGGTTCATTGGGTGTTCCTAAGGCTGGATTTTTGGCCAATTCGCAAAAGCGATCATGTCTTTATGAGGCCGCAGGAGACATTTGTTTGTGTTGACTTAGCCCAGCCTTTAGAAGTTGATCAAGTAGTTGTGAAGGCTTCATGGGTAATGGTGTGTATTGAGTAGGGTCTTTCCTTTCGAAGGTACGTGCATAACCTGTGTTGTTGTTTCTATTTGAGGAACTTTCAGGTGTATGAGTGGGTGCTGTTCTTTTATAGTTGTTTGGGATAGTGGGTTGTTTTCCCTGAGCCACTGCTGCTACCATTGTTTTGGATTTACCTTTCCTTATGTATTGGCTTCTAAAGGCTGAGTAGGCTGGGTCATTACTTTTTTGTGCCGCTTCTTCTATGTCTTTGATTTGTACGAATGCTTGGCTCAATGTGCGGGCTTTTAGGTAGTAAAGTTTTGAATTAATAAAGTCATTCACTGCTGATTTTTGGATAGTGAGTAAATATGTTTCGGGGATAGGTTCGTGAAGTTCGTTTAAGGTTGCACTCCACCTTTGGATAAATTTCTGTGTTGGCTCTAAAGGCGCTTGTTTAATTTGAATCAAGCTATCTAATGTGGTTTCAGGTTTTAAGTTGTACTTGAAA
>MNCI01007206.1:305818-382135 GCA_015680685.1 Gnetum montanum
TGGTGGAACCCATTGCCCAGCCACATGTTGTGAGGCAACACCTTGAACATGTGGGGTAGGAGTAATCAAAGGTGCCCTATGAATTTGCATCTGGGGTATGTAATGGGTGGATGTGGAAGCTGGTATGACTGACGGTATTCCAATTACTTGAGGTTGGAGGATTGAACCTGTGTTGGATTGGGGGAGTTGTTGGGATTGCACTGGTGGAGGAATGATGGAAGTGGATGCATCAGAGTGAATGTTATTGGGCACAGAGAAGATAGGGATGGAATGGGGAACAGGTGCTTGAATGTTTGTGGATGAAGAAGGAAACATAGTTTCTTCTAGGAAAGGATGGGATAATAGGTTTGTGTGGGCATGGGGGCTAACAGTATGGTATGATTCTCCATGTTCAGATTGGGCTGCAAAGTCATCTTCTTCATCTTGAGGCTCTATGGGAGGTAGTTGTAAGGCTTGACTTCTAGTCATAAGAAGTTGGGATATGAGTTTATGATGGTTTTCAGATAGTGGGATTATGTCAAAAGCTGAAGGGATAAACTCACGTCCTCCTTTATGGATGAATTCATATTCTTGATTAGCTTCCCTCTCTATACGATCAATGGGTAGGTTGGCTTGGATCTTAACATAGATAAAATTATATTGTTCAGGTGTAAGAGTTGCGTGAATAGGGCCTTTGCCTTGTAGCTTGAGGGATTGGCGTGTAGGGCCTTGAGGATTTATGTGTTCAATAACTGTTATAGATTCTGTAGCAGTCACACAGTTTGAAGCAATTGGTAGTGTTACTGGGTTGACTTGGAAAGATTCCATGATAAATGTGAATGGACTGAGATAGATGAATGGAGTTGGATCGTAAGCAGTTGTAGTGTGGGGTGACACAAGCTTAGTGTGATCAACAGGGATGAAGAGACTTAAATAGGCAAGATGGATGAGTTTTGATAGGTAGTGAGGTTTTAATCAATAATAAGAAAGTTGCCCTCCTTCTAGCGCCAAAAACTATACTAACCTAAATCGTCAGTGTAAGGCTAGAAGGGAAACAAACATCGAGAGATCGTCGGGTAGCCATAGTTGACCTTGCCTTCGCCCGAGGGCAAGCTGGAAAAGTAAACGAAGGTAGAGTGCCTTGGATGGTCTACACGCAAATCAACCAAGGACTTCCCCGAGCGTAAGCTATGGCTAGCGTTGGGGTTATCATAAACAGGATGTAAACGGAATGTAAACAATGATACGAAATGTAAATAAAGCGTACAGAATTATGAATAAAGCATAAACAAAGTTATATTTGTAAAGCATGAACAAAACTAAATACTGTAAAGGGGAGGCAATAATGAAACTGTATTATTTTTGTTTTTGTTTTTAAAATGTGCACCGGTCAAAGCGTAGTTGCACAAGTGTGAATGGCAAGTCAAACGCCTAGCCCCGGAAAAATATGACACGATGATGGAATGGGATGAACGTGAGAAGAACTTGGAAGCGAACAATTGGATGTGCCTAGCGCCCAGGGATTGCAAGTTCTGTCCTTCTTCAGAATTTTCAATCTCTCCAATCTTTGCCTCTTCCAATCTTCTTCTCTCTTGTTGCTTTTGATTTTGCTTCTTTTGCCTCCCCTAGATTGTGTGTATTGATAGGGTATTTATAGGCTTGGGCTACGGTTTGGCTAGTGTTTTCTTTGACCAGGTTCAATGTATTTTACAACTTGTGGGTAATTAAACCCAAAAAAAAAAATAAAAATTAGAAATAAAAGCCCTAAAGCGATAAAAAAAATTTAAAAAAATTAGCGCCACCTTTGGCCTGCTTTGAAAAATTATATTTCTTTTTTTTTGCTAAATATTTGGCCTGATTTTACATGGGCTTTCATATCCCTTTGCCATTTTATAGATTTCTTGAAAAAGAAAATCAAGAAGGATTAACACCGCCTCGCTTGTCTCGCATCTAGCGTGACTTGCAGTGTGACCTCCAAAACTTGCAATTTTGGGCTGAAATTTGAAATTTCTGAAGGTTGGGACCCATAGTTATCAATAGTGGACCTTGAGGACAACTTACACCCTTAAAATCAAGTCATTTTGGCTCAGTTTTGGGGCTCTAAAAATTGGTGACGCTGATCCTTACGTTGTGCAGCGTCTGAAAAAGTAACCAAAGTGTACTTAGCCAATACCAAACATTTTGAACCTGAAACTTTTGATTCTGGATGCTGGAAGTTGGTGCATTCATTTGTGGGCCTCGAGGGGACCTTGCCTGTTAAATCATGGACCACCAGGGGCTGTTTCGGAGGCCTCCAAGTTTGGTCACGCTGTACTCATGTTGGGCAGCAGCATGACTTAGCTTGATTCTTGTCTAAAAGTGCTAGGCCAAAAATTAGTGGTGTTTCAATAAGGTGTTTATGTTTGGGTTTTATAGGTTGCAAAATTGTTGTTTTTGGGTTTGTGCATTATTGTCATGATTACTAATAGATTGATGTCAATTCACAAGTCTAAAGGTCATCAATTCTTAACGTAGTTGATCATTGATAGGAAGTTTGGATACAACATAGACACCAAAGCCCATCTAGATACTATAAATAGTAAATAGAATTTTGTGATTATGTTGGCACCATCCCAACTACATTGACCTTGATGGACTACACTGAAGTTGCTGAAAAGGGTTGTCTATGTTGGCCATGCTCCAACGATTGAAGACTCGGGGTGATTACACTGGCCACTATTGGGAAAATGGAAAATAAAAAATCCTAAAAATTATAATGCTAGATATATGCATCTATGCTAAGTTTTGTGGTAACTATTATAGGTTGGAAATGAGAATGAAAGCCTATCACCATCTACATTGGGGGTAGATGGTTCCAGCGTAGTTGAGGCTATACCCCTACAAAATCTCATGAAAATGCCAACTTTGACAATTCCCAAGGCATTTTTAGCCTTCCTAAGACAAAATATAGACATGAGGTAACTTTTTCCACTTGGGAAGTAAGGCAATAAAAAATTCTAAAGCATTTTTTAGTCCCAAGAGCTAAAGTATGCAAGATTGTAGCTCATGGACTACAAATCTTATATTTACAATAAAATCTTGCCTTAAGTTGAAAAATGAAGGTTACAATTTGGCAACATGAATGTCTTGGTAGTGTTTCATTGGCCCCTATTTCTTGATGTTTGGAGAATTGACCCAAGATACATTGACAAAAAAAAAAAATTACAAAACACCACTGTATGTCCATTACTAATGTTCTCTCTTAGTGCTTGATTTAGTAGTGATGAACCATGCCAAAAAGTGCATGTGATGATGGGATAAGATTATGATGAGGTAATAGAGGGTAAATATAGCATTTGACTATAAGAAAATGGTCAGGGGGGGGGGGGGGGGGGGTTAACAATGAATTCCAAATGTTGACATCATGGATACGATATGGCACTAACATGTTGGTCAATCAATAGGTCTTTATGCTTCTGTTTTGAAGTGTTGGTTATTCAAAAATGCATTCAAGGAATAAACACCTTACTCCAAGGTTTTCTTTGGCCAACAGGCTCCTTCCTTTACATGTTTGGAGCCATTAGTTTGGTTTTTTAGGTTCCATTGTGTTTCTTGAGTTGCTCATGCCACTTGTGTTTCTTACATCTTCTTGAGAAATTTTATGATGACCTTGTTGCTTGCTTTAGGCTACCCATTGGCTTGAGAGGAATATGGTACTAAGAAGGAATGCTTAATGCCTAGGTCATGATAAAAGTTCTTTGTTTCTTGGCTACTAAATTGTGGTTCATTATGCCAAAATAGGCTACTATTTTATCTAGTATGATTCTATAGACTTGTTGAGATATTGTTTTTCTCATAGGAATAGCTTCAACCCACTTTGTGAAGTATTTGGTTGTAGTGAAGATAAAGCTATGCCCTATAGAAGACTTAGGCGTTATGGGTCCAATGATGTCCAACCCCCATAATTGAAATAAATAGGTTATTTGAGTGGTATGTAACTTAGTTGGTGATGCATGTATAAGGTTACTATGCCATTGGCAAGTGTCGCAAGTTGTAACTTTCTGCAAGCAGTCAGTTTTCATATAGGACCAATAATAACCTAACCATTTAATCTTAGCGACTATGGCTCTAGGTCCCGTATGTCCTACACATATACCCTTGTGAACCTACTCTAGGACTATGCAGGCTTCAACTTTACCCAAGCAAACTAAAAATACATGATCATAGGATCGTTGACATAATGTGTTATTGCCTACTATGACATACTATTTTGATCATTTTTGTACAATGTCCTTTTGAGTAGTAGTTAGGCCTTGTGAAGGTTCACCATGAATAAGGTATAAGTTGATATCATTGTACCACTCCTTTGCAAAAGTAGTATGCAGTACGACTACAAAGGTTTCCTCAGTGCTCTGTATGATGGAAATAATACAATCTATGGTTAAGGTGTATAACTTGCTAAATACATGTGACATCACATTGAGGGCTAGCATGACAATGACATCAGATATGGTGTTCTTGGTTTAGGGTACATGTTGGATATCAATGTTTGTAAATTATTGTATTAGATTCTTTCCTAGGTCATAGTAAGGTTGCAAATGTTTGGATTTACATGAATAAACCATGGTTACTTGGTTAATCACAAGTTTTGAATCACCTTTGATCATTAAGTATTTTATTCCTAGGTCATGAGATACCATCATTCCCTTGATCAAACTCTCATACTCTGCCACATTGTTGATACACAGGAATTCAAAACGGTAGCTGAAGAGTTGGGTTTCACCTGATGGGAATGTTATGATGGCAACATCACTATCCCCATGGGCAATTGAAGCACCATCAAAGTGCATGATTGCCTCATATTCCTCAAGTAAATTGCTAACAATGTTAATGTGTTCTATAGGGAATTTAGGGTCTATGGCTACATGGTCTTCTAATAGTGAAATAGTGAGTTGTGTGGTTATAGCTTGATCATTTGTTAAGGCTTGGGAGACATAATGAAGGTCAAACTTCACTATTATGGCTTTTCATTAGGCTATATGACTACTCTTGTAGATATTGGTCGTTATGGCTCTAAGCACATTGTCTTTGCAAATGACATTGACCTCACTCCTAAAGAGGTAGTATCTCCACTTCTTCAGTGAAGATTAGGGCTAGACAATACTTCTCTACTTCGGTGTGTCTTGTCCCATGGGAAACTAATGAATGGCTTAGGTAGGAAACTAGCAATGAATGTGTTAGAGATATCAAGGTAGATATAAAAAGATTTATTCTCTTGTGCTGGATAGATTGTCAATAGTTGTGCCAACTATTGCTTAAGGTTTTCAAAGGCTTCTTGACATTGAGCCATCCACTCATAGTGAACTCCTTTCTTAAGTAAGTGTTGCATGGGTTGTAACTTATCCATGATCCTAGGAATGAATCTACAAATAAATTGCAATATGCCTTGCATTGCCTAAATCTCCTTAAGGTTAGTTAGTACTACCAATTTGGATATGACCTTAATTTTCTTAGGATCAACATGTACCATTGCTTTGGATACTACAAAACCAAGCATCTTACTAGTTTTGATAGTAAAGATATACTTCTTAGGGTTAAGCCTAAGCTCATACTTAAGGCATTGTTTAAGCACAAGGTCAAGGTCATGTGTATGATTGTTGGTCACTTTGGATTTAATAGCTAGATCATCTACATAATCATTGAGAAAACCTAGTATATAATCACTAAAGGTACATATCATTATTCTTTGGTAGGTTGTTCTTGCATTCCTTAAGCCAAAAACATCATGGTGTTACAAGAGGTATCCCAAGGGGTCATGAAGGTCATATAGAGTTGATGTTCTGGGTTAATCCTAATCTGGTTGTATCCTAAGAACCCATCCATAAAGGATATTAAGGCATGTCTTGCTGTAGTATCAATAAGTTAATTAATACTAGGAAAAGAGAAATCATCTTTGATAGTTGCATTATTTAGGCCTTGGAAGTTAATGAAAATGCATATACTCCCATTTTTTTAGGGACTACCACTATGGTGGATACCCATTCTTCAATAGCTCTAATGAAACTAGCTTGGTATAGTTTTGTGATTTCATCACAAACTACTAGGGCCAAATTAAGTTTAATCTTATGAACTTTTTGCTGAACTGGTTTAATGCTAGGATCAAGGATGATGTTATGTTAGACTAAACATGGATCAAGACTTGACATAGCTTCATATGACCAAGAAAAGGCCTTAATGTTATCTTGTAGGACCTTGGTGATGTCTTGAGCCTATTGAGAAGCTTAGTTTTACTGTTTTCTCCTCACCATTATGTGTCATGATAGGAACCTTAGCTAGAGAGTCTTTGTTAATGTCACTAGCCTCAAGGTCAAGGATTTTGACTAGGCTTTCAAGCCATTCTAGAGGTTTCTCTATTGAGGCTATATGGTCAATAAGACTCTCAAGCTCAAGATCTAGGCAATTAAGGTTGAGGCATCATTCAACATCATCATGAGGTCAATTTAGGTTCATTGGTAAATTGATTTGTTTCTAGGCATCCCTACTCCAATCCTACATATCAACCATAAGCACATTAAGTGGCATGTGGGTAAAAATGAGTAAATAATATCAAAAGGATATAAAATATCTCAGTAACTATGCAAACATCAAACAAAATGCAAAAGAAGATCAACCAACACTATAAGTAGTAAGTGAAGACTAATAAGATAGAACAAAGGACACATAAGGTCAAATAAATGTCAAGCAAGATGAGAACAAGTTGAAGCATAATGCAAGTGTAAAAAAATAAGGTTAAACATGGTCAATTGAAGTTACACTTTTGCTAGTTTTAGGCCTTAGTAGGCCATGTTGCTAGTTTAAGACCTTGGCATGTCATAGTTACATGGTATCAAATGATGGTTAAGAATCATGAAACCCCATCACCTAACACCAATAAAAGGTTGAAAAAGGTCTATTGAGGCCATAATAGAGAAAATAAAGTAGGTATGATGAAATTGAATTTATGTAGAGGCTTCATAAGGTTAACTAATGATAATAAGGATCAACAAATGCATAAAAAGATCAATATAAGTTGAAACACCATGAAACAAGATCAAATCAGTCAAAGTGGAATACATGTGATAAAACATGATCAATATTGGTAAAAAAGGATTAGCTTTTGCTAGTTTTAGGCCTTAGAGAGCCATGGTATGAGGCTACAACATTGCTAGGGGAGTTTGGGTACATGAGGGGGCTATTTTAGGGTTGGTTCAAGGAAAAATTGACATCTTTTCTTGTGACTACGTTGGGCTCTATTGGTGACTATGTTGGTGTAGCATACTCATGCAATTCCCAACATAGTTAGCATTGATGGAAAATTTTCCAGGTTTAATATGATCACTTCAATATCTTGATGGTCTAGATAACTAGTGTAGGGGGTTGGTATTTAGGATTGACACATTTTAGCTCTATTTTCACCTTTTGGAAGTTGAAAATGATGATTCTATTAGTGACTACACTAGGCTAGCATAGTCAAGGAAGGCCCCAACATAGTCACATGGAATAATTGAATTATTTGGATTTTAGGGTAGGAATGCTCTAACAAATTCCTACGGTAGTGTAAGATTTTTGAAGGATTGAATTAACTACTCGGAGGTTGAAATTGGGTAACAAAAGTGATTTTATGGTATTTCCCATTCGACTATGCTGGGCCAACATAGTCATGCATGGTGTCAGCATAGTCATGAGGAATTTGATGTTTTCAAGATTAAAATAGAATTAGATTGTAGTTAGATGAAGCTAAATAGGGTTCTAGGCTTTTCAAGTTAGGTTTTGGATCATTTGGAGTGGTATAATGCTGGTCAATCTTGTCACAAAGCATGTCTACTCTGTGACTACACTAAGTTAGCATAGTCACAAGCTTTCCTAGCATAGTCATGCATAAAATTTAATTTTAGATTAGTTATCATGATCAATCAACCATACTTGTATACTTGTAGGATCACTAGTGCTACTAGTTAATTTTTTTCCATCAATATTATTAGTTTTAGTGGGCTCTTGGGGCTTGGAAAGGTCATATACCTCTTGACTACATTGGCCCAACGTAGACATGTAATCCTCAACATAGTTGAGAGGTTTGTGAGGAAGAAACATGAATTTTGGCCTGATTCCTAGGGTTTTATCATCTCAATAGGTTTTGATAGGGTTCTAGGCCTTCTTGAATGTCAATTTTAGCTATTTCTATCCCATTTTAGGATTTTCCATGTGGACTACACTAGGCTCTATTGATGACTACATTGGTCCAGTGTAGGCATGTAATTCCCAACGTAGTTGACATGCATGGGATAAAAAATGGTGATTTTGATGATAAAAATAGGCTCTAATAGGGTTCTAGGGTTTTTTGAAGTCAATGTTAGTTATTTATAGACTATTTTAGACTCTCACATGTGGATTATGCTAGGCTTCACTAGTGACTACACTGTCCTAGTGTAGTCATGCAATTCCTAGCATAGTTGGGACTAGGAAATTTGTTTCAGGATGGGAAATGATGAATTTTTTCTTACTTCTAAGTCTGGTAGGGTTCTAAGGTTTTTGGGAAGTAAATTTGACTTGGAATTGACTTATTTTTAGGTTTTTCATATGGACTACACTAGGCTCCATTATTGGCTATGCTAGCCTAGTGTAGGCATGTAATTCCTAGCGTAGTTAAGCTTACAATATGTATTTTGATGGATTTTTGCTTGATTGGTTAATAGTCTAGGGTCACCAAGAGTCCTAGGAAGGTATGGAGGTTGTGAAATGATAGTTTGAAGTTTCATTGTTATTTCCATGGCCAATCCCACTTGGAAACCCTGTGACTACACTAAGCTAGCATAGTCATTACCTCCCTCTAGCATAGTTTTAGGTTTCAGTTGACTTTTAGCTTCATTTTATGAATTTCACAAAGTTTTGAAGCTACCAAGAGCTTTGGCTAGGGTTTTGCAACATGGAATGGATGTTTGATGTCAATGGTAAGCTTGATGAGTGAGAAAAGACTTATTCCATTCTTGACTATGCCAGACTAGCATAGTCATGCTCTTGGCTATCATAGTCATGCCAAAGAACTAGTATGTGACAAGATTTAAGGCTATTTCAATGCTTGGTGAATGCTAATTTCAACATCTAGTTACTAATTTTGGTATAGGGCTTCATTGTTTAATGCTCAATGTAGATGGGCTAATTGGAAGTGGTAAAAGTCATGATTTCCCATGTGACTACACTGGGCTAGCATAGTCAACCCCTAAACTAGCGTAGTAACCCAAGACACCAAATTTTCACATGAGTTTTTGGATTTCCTATGACTCAGTTTTCATAGATGTTGACACTTGGTTTCCTAGCTTGATCATGAGGTTCTATGGTATAGATGTATGGATGGAGGCTAGATTTTTTTCAGTGAATGGGATTTGACATCTATCCCAAGGTTCCCATGGGTCTAAAACCTAGCGTAGTGAGTGTGGGAAGCTAAAATCCTAGTGTAGTCATGGTTTTCTTAGTTTACTTGTTGAGTGCCTAGTGGGATCCACACTAAATTGGAGAATTTGGATGGAATGACTTTTCATTGATGTAGGATAGTTTGAACTTCTAATTTGATCATTAAGTTAAGTGAATATGCTATATGGAAACTAGGGTTTCATGGTAGGAACCTAGGTTTAAGTTGATTTCTTGGATTAAACTTGCAAAAAATCATTGTTATTCTACCACTGTAAGGTTTTGTGCTCAAGATTGAAGCTTTGTACCTGCTACTACAACAAGCTCTAAGGATTTTTTCTACACCAAGTGCCATTGTAGTTATTCCAAGATTGCCAAAACTAAAGCATTTTCATTAGTTTTTTCATCATGTCAAGAAGGAAGGCCCCTACCAAGAACTCTATTTTTGAGGAGGCAAATGTAGTAGCTCGATGCCTCTCCCAACTCCTATGTCCAAGGATTGGAGAAAGTAGCACCATTGCTTATCCTAGGTACATAGCCTTAACTATTTTTCCATGAGAGTTTATTTCATTTCTAGCCTAGAACCCCTACATTTTCTCAATTCTAGGCTTGTGTGTTTATTATATTGGAATTTTGTAAAAATCATACTATAGGTATTTGTCATGTTTACTCATTTTTGACATTACTTGGGTCATGTCAATGTTGTGGTACAAATGTCATTTTCCATGAATTCCATGGATTTTCTGCTTTTTCCCACCCAAAAAGCAATGTCATTTTTGAATTTTTTTCGTAAGAAGGTGGTTAGGTATATTGATATTTTTAGGCTATAGGGTTATTGGTTATTATTTTTAAATTAATTTTGTTTTTTAACCACTTGATTTTGCCTTAAGGTTAATTTTTTATGGGTGTTTATGTGAGGTAGTGTCAAGTGGGTTTTCAATTTCTTGGCCATTTTTGGTGTAACTATGGTATTTTTTCTACAATAAAAGATTATGAATTTTTTATTTTTATGGCTATGTATTTTTATTTTACTATTTAAGGATTCCAACGGGCATGGAATCATTAAATTTGGATAAGTGATTAATTCTTCCCAAATTTTTCCTTAATCTTAAATAGAATGGGGTTTTGGCCATGATGGCCACATTTAGGTAAATTTTGTAATTGTTTTCTATTAATATGACTAGTAATTTTATGTTTTCTTATTTTGGGATTGTAGTTCATGGTTTTTTAATTCCAACGGATGTGGAATCATTGAATTTGGATAAGTGGTTAATTTTTTATGAATTTTTTGGCAAAGTGACATGAAATAGGGTTTTATGGCTATTTTGTTTTACCCCTATGAAGATGGGAAACATTGAGATTGTGGAAAGTTTTTCCATCAACGTCCCATGTTCCTAGGGATTGATTGAGGTGTTAAGAAGGGTTTAGACTTAGTTTGGGTCATATTAATTTTTTTTTAATATTTTTTATTAGCTATTTACAATATCATTTTCCTATAGTTTTGGGTGTTGTTGTTGAATTTTGGGTTATGGCCTTAGGTTATGTTTGAAGTATTTCCTAATTTTGGAATTTAGCATGTGATGAGCAATGAGTATACCCTACACCCAACCATATAAATCATTGGTGTTCACTCAATGATTCGGTTGAATTCCATAGACTTTATCTCTCTAAGTACACTAGTTTCTAGGAGGTGAATCTAACCATTACAATCATTGTCTTCTTGGTTCCACTTATGAAGTGCAAGTGTATGGTTAAGTGTAATTGAGACATATGGTTTTTATCATTTTATCTTTTATGAATTAAGTCATCTAAGAATAAGAATAAATTAATTGAATGCTTAATTAATCTAATAACTAGCTCGTATTTATCGAATCCTAACATAAGCATTTTTTCCCACTTTTCATACACATCTTGAACACGTTGTAGCACCACTAGCTGACTAAGCGTTAAGTGCTACTGGGATTACCAAGCATTAAACATATGCTTGAAGTGGTCATACTTATGTTTGCTATTTAATCAATATTAATTAATTAATTAGAAATATTAAAGTAGATTACATGAATATTAAATGCATAAAGAAAGCATTAATCTATTCTAGTACTGTAAGGTTTTATCAGAAAAGCTCATCTTTATTGTTGTTCACACTGAGGTGCTTAGGCACATTAGTGCTTGTGTAAAGATCTATACATTTCTTTGACTTCTATTATAGGCACTTAGAAAATATTCTAACTTCCAAAGGGAAAAACTACAAGAGCTTTGTCACAACTATAAAAAGATTACCATAAATACAATGGGTAGGCATACATTTATAGGTGAAGACATGGTGCCACATCAACAGGTACATGTCAATGTGTCAAACCTTATGTTGATAATATCACATCGATGTGGTCAAACTATGATGACTCATCATACCCCCATAACTGAATGAAGACTCATCCTTGAGTTCTTTATAAGATTTTGGGAAGGTATGGGATTATTGACTAACTATAGACATATAAAACAAACATAAAAAAATTGAGTATCCAAGTGTATGGATTTACAATCATTACAAAAATTGATGTTCTAAAAAAAATTGAACACCAGGACAAGAATGACAAATACAACTCCTTAGATGGTTGGAAGATGATGAAGAAAATCAAATGGTCCCAAGCAATAGAGGCTCTTGAGGTTTCAAAGGACCTTCTCCTATCTTGGGTGCATGTGGTTGTTATGGTTCTCTTACTATAGCTAGAACTTCTGGTAGAATATGGAAGGCATCTAACAATGCCTTCATCTTCTCCTCCTTACTCTGGGGATCATTCATGGTCCACACTACTTCACCAATGTGGTCTGGAATGGGAATATCCTAGGGACAAGGCATTGTCAGGAACAACTCCTTAACATTGACAAAATAGGTAGTAAACTATTTGCATTTGATGTTGAATGTCATGGGTGCATTCTATAGCTCATGGTAGTAGTTCATTTTCCTGGTCAGGTTCTTAACTATTGATCTTTGATATGTGAACCACTCTCTAAGAATGTTAAGTTTAACATTTGCAACCTCAAGCTTCTGCTTGATCTCTTTGTGATGTTTGAACTTTGCCTCATATAGCAAGTATGAGCTAGCCACCTATTTCTCTAATTCTGATCATGGCCTTCCACCAGTTAGCATCACTAGGTTTGCATATCGAAGGTTGGAAAGCTCCATATATCCCATCATTTTCTTGATTTGCAACTTCTTTGTGTGGATTTTAGCCTTATTGTATTCATTTAGTCCATCATAGAGAGGCTGCTAGACATCACCTCCTTGCAAAAGTTGCTGGAGGACCTCATTTTCTTTTGCCTTTGCTAATTGGATGTGCTTGTTAATTATTTCCTTATGCAATCCCACCTAGTCCTTGTAATGATTTTTCACCCTTTCAAACTTAAGGACATCATTTTTCCAAGTGGTAATCTTGATTGTAGATTTCTACTGTAAGGCACAAACTTCCTCCAATAAGAGGTTTTTGGTGTTTGCTGCTAACCTCCTCAATCCAGTGCTCACCTTAGCAAGCTACTCCGTATGTTGATAGATAAATTCAAAAATCTATTATTTCTATGCTTGAACATTTTGTAGATGATGATTTTCTATGTTCAGGGCCTCATTCTCTTGATAAGTCTAGATCAAGTTTTCTTGAATGTTGTATGTTGTGGCATTGACCAAGGACTAGTCAAAGACTACTAACTCCTTGGTAAACTTAGCAACTTTGAGTTTGTCCTGAAGCTATTGGAAAGCTTCATCCCATGTGATTACTTGACCAAGTAGCATAGGATCAATGAGGTGGGCTCTCAGTTTGGATACTTCTGTAGCCAAGCATTGGTTCTTAGCTTAGGCTATTTCAAGTTGCTCCTCTATGATGTTGCATTTGTCCCTTGCCTCAAGAAACTTTGATTGCATTGTAATGATGGTATCCAAAAGGTTGAAGACATCTGGAATTGGTTGCTTGATTTTCACTAGTTGGTCTAGAAATTCCTCATGCTAGGCTGCACTTAATCTTTCATTGACAATTCCTATGGATGTTTGCACATCCTTAAGTGCAAAAACATTTGGTACAAGTGTTGTAGGTGCATTGAGTGATTTGGTCACATTGTTAGCAACCACTTTGACCGCCATCTCTTGCTTATGGTGCTACATCACTAGGATGGTTGCCCCCTCACCCTCGTCCAAATGCATTGAATAGGTAGTTGCATTCCTAGAGATGTCTGGGAATTACTGATATTGCAAGAGGGACATTGTTACCTCTTGGGCACTTGGATTCAACCTTTTGAGCACCTACATTGGTTGGGCTAAGAAAATTGGCATCCCATCCTCCATCTAGCTTATGATTTGGGCTTCTTCATTAAGGTGGCTCATGGCTAGTTTGTACATAGATGGGTCACCACCACTCATTCCTACTTGCTACTACTACTATTGGAAAAGCTTCTCTCGAAGTTCATGCATATGCTCAATAGTAGCATGGGTCTCTAGCATTGTCTCGTGAGTGAGTGGTGGAGGTGATGGTTGCTGATTCTCTTCCTAGATTACTTTCGTAGGTATCTTATCCTTCATTATTTTTGTCCAAGAGGTAGTTGGAGTGTGTTAGATGACATCATTTGTGTAGCGAGCTATGCCTTCCCTCTTGCAAAATTTTCTAATGAGGCACAAAAAGGGGAGTGCCTTCCTTCCACTTTTATTCTCCTTAAAGCACTTCTTTATTTGAAGATAGATTAGCTATGGAAGGTTAACAAGGAATCTACCACTTAGAGTGGTGCATGCACTGGCAAAGAGAGCTATGATTTTGCTAAGCCTCACTATTGGATTAAGGTAAAAGGTAACGATTTTGAAGTATGCACATTTTCCCATGTTGAGCGCACCAAACTCCTCACGATTCACTTTGTAGCACTGGTGTGTTCATTCTTTCTTAACACCTGGGTCTACCTGTGTTAGAATTTCTACAAGAGTGGCTTTAGTTTTAGGCAACCCAAGAGCCTCAGTGATTTATTTTAGTGAGTAAGACATAGATATTTCTGTGATCTTAATTGTGGAACTAGTTTGCCTATTGTTTTAGAAAAGTTACATCTCTCCCATGTACCACTTCCCAATAGAAGTGATGATGGGCCAGATGGGAGAGATTTGTAGTTGAGTCTTAACTTATGAAGGAGAAAATTCCAAGAAGAGTCCAAAGTCTAACTCTTGAAGCATAGATTTTTGAACCTTCTTAGATGTGATTTTCTTGATGTAAGCATCCGTCAAGGTGACCTCAAGGTCTGATTTTGGCCTTGGTGTCTCATCTTGGTGTGATTGTTTTGTCGTGACTACTTCTTTGGGAATCTATTTGACAAATTTCAATTTGGGCTCCTTTTGAAGAGGTTCCATTGCATGGGTTTCTATTACCTACTCCTTGGACTATTCTAGGCCCCTTCTAGTTCTTGGTCGTATGTTCCTTAGTTGGGGTGGTCCTCCCTCTTGTGCATGATTTTCCTTAGGTGCCATCTATGATCATAACATAACCAAGAATTAGCATATGATGTGTTACTTATAATGTTTATGTACCATATCTCATTGGCAATTACACTTTGGCTAAGTTATGACCATGGTAGATTAATTATTTTAATGTTATTTGATTTATAAGGTCACTAGAGTTTGTTTTTGGAAGAGTTTAACTTTCATAAATTGATGTTTTTAGTGTTTGTTTATTAGTTAAACCTTTGGGGTAGTTAGAAAAATTTTGAAAATTTTTTCATCAAAAACCTAATGTTTGTGATCCCATGATGAATAGGTTACCTTTGGTAGCTATAGGACTAAAGAACAGGGTTAATCAGACAAACAGTCTGGACATTATGGCTCTTGGAAGGTTTTGTACTTTGAGAAAGTCAAAAACTCTTCCCTTGTTTGAGTACAAATATGAAAAAAATGTGAAGTGTGGCTGCATATTTATAGAATTTTCATGCTACATCAACAGGGTCTTGTCTATGCATTTGCTTCATCGATAGAGCCTAGAGAGAATTTTTTCACTTTGAAAAATATAAAAAATACACTAAATTAAAGCATGAATTTGGAGTTTTTTCAATGAGAGGGGACCTTCAGGCATGGGTAACATGTCTTTCTAGTCCCATAACGAATGCTTATAGCAACAACACCATGGATTGGAATTTTCAGCATTTTTTTGTCTAAGGGGTGTGATTTGAATTTTCATCATTTTTTTTTGAATTTTATGTTATGGATTTTTGGATGGGAACCACACCATGTAAAGACTTTAAATTCATGTTATTGGTCAACAACGTAATGTTAAGAAATCCACAAAAACAATTATGCACTCAAGAGGGTAGAAAAGTATAGAGAGCATCAAATCTCCTTGAAGTCAAATCCTTGTTAATCCATTTAATTCTTCCCAAGTTTAGAAACTACCAAGGTCACAAGTTCATTAAAGTTCTTATTAAGGAAGGGACCTCATATTTCCAAAACAAGGAACACCATAGAGTTTTATGGATGAGTGGATGATGTGAGCTCATTGCCTGTTCCATGAAAAATAAACCATGTTTTATTTAGTAATACCACAATTCAAAGAGAGAACCCAAACATTAGCAATGAAAAACATTAAGTACAAATCACCATTAATAGCAATTACAATAATACTGTCCTATTAGCAATAAAGGAAAAGAAAAAAATCATAAGAAAAAAATAAGAAAAACCAAACCAAAATAAAGTGAAATATAAAAGAAATTATAAAATATTCAAGAAAGATAAAATGTACTAAAGACAATGTAAAATAAAAAATGTAAAAAACAAAAAAAAGTACAAAACAAAAAAGTGTAAAAACTAAGGAGCCACTTTAAATGATCAACATGGATGACTGTCTCCCCAACGACTGAGTTGGAAGGAGGACATTTAAAATATTGAGCATGCTTGTTCATTTGATGAGGTGCTATAGTCATAGGCTTTTTTGGACTCATGAAATGGTTTGACTTGTTGTGTGTTGATGAATAATTTCTTGTTTGGACTTTTAGGTTTGTATATTAATATGACTGTAGAAGAAAGTATTTCATAAATGATATAAGGTCCTTCTCACAACGTTTGGAGCTTAGTTCGTTGTAACAGATGTGTAGGGTTCTAGTAGAGGACCTTGTCTCCTGATTGAAATTTTACATTCCTTATTTTGAGGTCATGGAATTTCTTGTTGAATGCTTTGTGCACTTTATTCAAGGACAAGGTCACTAATTGATTCTTATCTAGCACATTAAGGGTAATCAATTTCTCTTTCTATTCTAGACTAAGGTTAAGGCGAAGATCACAAGCTATTGAAATTTTATGAAGCTTGAACTAAATAGGAAGAGTTGGCAATTTTCTATACACTAGTTTATAGAGAGAATAGCCTATAGGAAGTTTTTATGTTGAGTGGTAGGCCCAAAGGGCATCATTGAGTTTTGTGCTCTAGTCTCTCCTATATTTGCTAATTATTCTAGTTAAGGTTAAGATCTTAATGATCTTCCAATTTGTAACCTTAGCTTTATCATTGGCTTGGGTGTGGTAAGGTGTTATTAACCTATGTTCTACCCCCAAGCATTGCATGAGCTTTTGAAAGGTGGTGCCTATAAAATGAGTACCATTGTTAGAAATCAGTGTGTGGCACACCAAATCTATTTACAACATTTTATTGTACAAACCAAGCAGCTATAGAGGATGTATAGTTAATGCTAATTGTTACTTCTATCCATTTCATGTAATAGTCAACAATGACTATAGTGTATGCCTTTCCATTTGACATAGGTGTGATGGGGTCCATCAAGTCAATGCCCTATATGTCAAAGGATTCTAGTGGTTGGATCCACTATTGAGGACCCTTCATACAAGTAGTTATCCTACAATCATGTTGTTAGCATTCAAAAGAGCAGACAAATTGGTGAGCATTCCTAAAGAGTGTTGGCTAATAATACCTTGCCATTAGGATCTTAACGGTCATGTGTCTCTCAACATGGTGGCCCCTACAAGGGTCCTCATGAGCATCTTGAAGGATGCACAATTGATTAGCATTAGGAACACACCAATGAACTAGGCCATCAGCACACACCTTGTAAAGGTTCCCATTGATATTCATGAAGCATTTGGCCTAATGAAGAAACTATTGTTTCTTCTTACTGTCAAGCTCTTGTGGCATCTCCTAAGTAAGAAGGTAGGTAAGGATGACATCATACTAGTTAGGTTCATTGGGAAATTTTTCATTTATAACATCAACAAATAGAAGTTCATTAAGAAATTGATCAAAAAGTGGACTCTTATCCTTTTTGTTGTCCCATCTCAACCAAGATAAGTGGTTAGAGACCACATTCTCAGTTCCCTTTTAATCTACCATTATGAGATCAAATTCTTGCAAGATCACCAACCAACATATGACACAGGGACTCATCATTGATTTGTTCATGAGGAAGTAGATTACATTGTGATCTATGTGCATGAACACCTTGTACCTAAGCACATAGTGCTTGAATTTCTCCAATGCATACACCACCATCATCAATTCTTTCTCTATTGTGGTGTATTTTAGTTATGCACCCAAAATGCTTTAGCTTGTGCAGTGGATGTAGTACGGATGTTTTTGATCATCCAACTGCATGAGCACAACTCCCAAGACATAATTTGATGCATCCACCATAATGTGAAATAGTCTGAATCAATCAAGTGCTCATAGAATTGGAGTTTCTACAAGCTTCTACTTGAGTTACTAGAATGCATTCTGGCATTTCTTAGTCTAGATGAATGGAACATCTTTCTTTGTTAGCTCCACTGGAGGCTTAGAAATCTTAGAGAAATTCTCTATGAACGAGCAATAGTAGCCAATGTGGCCAAGGAGCGAGAAATTCTCTATGAACGAGCAATAGTAGCCAATCTACTATTAAAAGATGTTCAAGACTAGGTGTTGGAAGTTTACAGGGGCATTGCATAGGCCAAAGGGCATCTTTCTATATGAAAAAGTCCCCTAGGGACTTGTGAATGTGGTTTTGGCCTAATCCTCAGGTGTAATCTAGATTTTGTTATAGCCACTATAACCATCTAGAAAACTGTAGTAGTAATTCCTAGAGATGATTTTCAACATCTGGTCCACAATTGATAACAGAAAATGGTCTTTGTTCATTGTCATGTTCAACAGCCTGAAGTCATATAGATTGTCCACTTGCCACCTTTCTTTGGCACTATCCCAAGTGGGCTAACCCACTCACTATCTACAATGATGATCCACTTTATTTTGGGGTTCAACTACCATTTTGGTTTCCTCTTTGGCTTTATAAAAGGATCTATATAGATGACATGCTAGAATATACTAGGATCAATCCTAGTGAGTTTAGGATGTCACCATGCAAAGGATATTGACCATTTGTTAACCACGTTCAACAAATTCTCTTTTTATTTAGGAGCATGGTTGGCATTGATTATCATTGGCTTGCCATTTTTTAGAAAAGCATATTCCATGTTGGTAGGTAGAGTTTTCAACTCTAAGAGATCATGTTTAAAACTTTTAGGGGTTTCCAACTCTTCCCAATTGGTGTCATCAGGTTCACCATTGAAGAGTTAGCAATAAACTTGATCTAGTTCATTCATGCATTCAACATAGGCACTCGTTAGGTTCTCAGTTGGTTTCATGCAAATTGTTGAGCAGCTATCAGGATCAACTATTAGTCACTAGGTGTCCTTCTATTTTATGGCTGCTATGTATAAGAACCTTTGAATTTCTATCTCATCTACACACTATCTGCATGCTAAGATGGATGTACTTTTTAGGGATCATAGTTTCTACACACAGTTGCACCCTATATCACTATACGTGATGCATGGAACTCTCTTCTTCTCTATTTTTTCGAATGCAGTATCCTTGCAAATCTCTAAGGAGAGGTCCTTGATTCCCAACCATGCATCAGTGGTGCTCAACCAAGCTTTTCTTATGATGATTTGGAAGTTCCCATAGTAATTACCAACATGGATCAATAAAAAGTTAGTAGGATATGACCAAACATAGATGGTGGTCACAATGTCCTCTACTAGTCCCAAGGGACTAGTGATGGATTGGTTTGCCAACTTAAGATAAATGTTGCTCTTCTTGAGTGGAGGTAAGTTCTAGGCTTTGTACATCTCATGAGAAATTAGATTTACACCAGAACCTAAATCTAGAAGAGCCTTGCAAGGCTCATTACTAATGATTTGTAGGTAAATAAGGGGAGTCTGAGGATTAGATCTCTTCCTGGGAAGGTGGCTGGCCTTAATCTAATCAATTATCACATGGGTTAACATGATGGTATGCACTTTGGGAGGTGCTTGGTTTGAAGGGGACTTGAATGATGTGGTTGTAGAGGATGAGGGAGAAGTAGGGTTATCAGTCATGTAAGTTTATGAGGGCTTTGTAGAACTATTGGTTTAGAAGAATGGTCTTTTTTAGGATTTGGTTTCTAAAGCACTCAGCTAAGGAGCTAGTTGTAAATTAACAACCCTAGTGGTATTATGTTATTACGATTGGGTTGGAATTTTGCCCTACATTGATGGATCAAGTGGTAATTAAGTTAAAGATGGAGGGACATGTGCAAAATGATGAGGAGGATAGTGAGGAAATGGGAATTTTCCTCTTGGAGATTATGCTTTGTAGTACTCAGGAGGATACTAGTAATGCTGGAATGAAGCATGACTAGAAGAGTCACATGGGGAAATGGACTACTAAACATAGTACCCATATGGATTAGGTTTCCAATAAGGGTATTGCTTCCTTGGCAGTGGCATTTTCCATTACTATGCATGATGCCATTGATGGTACTTCTCATAAGGTTGTGGTGGAGCTCCACTTAGATAATAGGCTTGTTGTTGGTGGAATTTCTTGGGGTTGGTTTGAGGATAAGGTAACCTTCTAAGTGCTTGCCTTCTTTCTAGTCTAGGATTTAGAGCATACACCCCAAATTCCTGCAAGTGTGACACAATGAGATAATGTTCCTTAGGATGTTCATATTGGTAGATGTCACATCCACCATCATTATCTATTTTGGACCCCACAACCTCCTCTACTATAGTAGCCTTACCCTTATTCCTTTGGTGGACATGTTTAGCTTCCTTCCTTCTCCTACGATCACGATCACTACTTTGTTCTTTGGATTCCTCTGTTATTTTTAGAGCAATTTGAAACTTTTCATCTAAAGAGTTCCATATTTTATCTACCTTTTCTGAAATTTTAGAAATGGAATTTTGAATTGATAAGGTCTTTCATTGTACCATCTCATCAAATGGTGCCTCCTCCTCATTGTCACAAAACCAAACCTCACTTTTCTAATGGAAGGGCCCTGATTGTACTCCTTCACACTTTCCCTTTTTCTCAACTCTCCTTCTTCTTTGGTAACATGCTCTATCAGCCTTTGAATTTGATGGACCCTTAGTTTTGAAAGTCTCCCTTGAGCATAGATCCCAAGAGTTCTTTGTGTTTCTATGCAAAGCTCATCTATGATATGGTAGAGTTCTCCCTTTGAGAATAACCATGGCCAAGGCATCAATGCAAAAGGGAATAGTACCTATTCGTGGCTATGTCTAAGGATTCATGTGCTTCTTATTTTCAACCTTGGATCTGATTTTTCAAGTTGGACACTTGAGATTACAATTGATACTTATTGTTGAAGAGCTCAAGCATCGTACTCCATCTACAAATTGATTCTAGCTCCAAAGATTAGTACCAACTTTTAGCTTCTTTGATGAGTGTCCTTAGGAACAAATTTTATTTTTGTCATTCATTCTCCATGTTCTAGAAGGGATAGAAATCATGAAAGGCTTGAAGATGATTTTGGAAATTTGAGTCATATCCCCGTTTGAAATTGGGGATATTGTTCATATTCAATCGTTTGGTTTTACTATCTTTCATATTCCTTGTTGGAATTCTTACTGCCTCTACAATGTTTAGCATATCTCAAGTTGCAAGCAAAGGCTCATCATGATCATAGCCTCTATAATTACCATGATGTCCATGATGTCCTCTAGTTCTCCTTCTTTCATTATGTCCAGCCTCCCTTGATTGCCCACTTCTCTAGTCTTGACTAGTTTGGTGGGCCCTACAATCATCTCTGTCTCGTCGATCACCTTCATCATGGTCACGTCCTTTGTGACTTCAATCGAAGTTAGAGGAGGAAGAAGAGGATGATGAAGGTGAAGAGGAAGGAGGACTAGCATCAATACAGTGCTTACCATCCCCTCTTTTATGGTCATGGCCATGATCATCATCATGGTGCTTATCCTCGTCCCTGCTATGACTCCCACCTTTAGATTCCCCATGATCATGGAACCCATTCTTGCTTGAACTAGGATTGTTTACAATGAATTGTATAATCTAGTTCAAGCCCCCTTCATCAAAACCAAGGGGAGGTGAGTCAATTAATTAAGAACCTCTAGAAAATGGATCCTCACTATCTTTTTGGCCCAACAAAAATAATGAATTATTGAATCATTTTCCCTTCAAAGCTTGATAGCACCTCTCCTATTGTCGATCTGTTTTGCATTGTGCCTTAGTGGGATGGTAATCTCAATAGTCATGATCTTGCATAATGTATCTAGCATTAAGTCCCTAGATACCCAACCTGATAAGAGTTTGGTATAGCATCACAGGAATTGATTGATCGGGTGACAATATAATGTTTCCCTTCATGTCCCTCCATCGTAACTATTCATCCTAATGTAGGATGAAGGTGAAGTCTAGCACATTCTCATTATTATGAGTATATACAACTATACATTATTAGGGCACTGGTAGATTTGATTGTTCATTCCTTTGTTGATTGGATGTATGCTTGAACCACAATAGAGAATCATCCCTATGAGAAGATGACATTTTAGATTGAAAGAAAATATTAGTATGCTCTTACAATTATTATTATTTTTTTAAATGATTGAAACTTTAATGTTTGTTACAATGATTTTGAATAATTTTGATTAAGTCCTAGATAGCACATGTAGCTAACTAAAGTCCTTGGCAACGATGCCAATGATGAATGGTAAGTATACCCTATGCCCAACCATATGAATCATTGGCATTCACTCAGTGATTTGGTTGAATTTTGTAGACTTTAGCACTCTAAGTACATCAGTTTCTAGGAGGGACATCTAACCATTATAATAATTGTCTTCTCAGTTCCACTTGTGAAGTGCAAGTGTATGGTTAAGTGTAACTGAGGCATATGATTTTTATCATTTTATCTTTTATAAATTAAGTTGCCTAAGAACAAGAATAAAGTAATTGAATGCTTAATTAATATAATAACTAGCTAATATTTAACTAATCATAATATAAGCATTTGTTCTCACTTTATGTACACATCCTAAACACATTATAGCGCCACTAGGTTACCAAGTGTTAAGTGCTATTGGGATTACCAAGCATTAAATGCATGCTCAAAGTGGTCATACTTATGTTTGCTATTTAATCGATATTAATTAATTACTTAGAAAAATTAAAGTAGATTACATGAATATTTAATGCATATAGAAAGAATTAATATATTCCAAGTGTTGTAAGGTGTTATCAAAAAAGCTCACCTTTATTGTTGCTCACATTGAGGTGCTCAGGTACATCAGTGCTCAAATAAAGTTTCCAGACACTTTTTTGACTCCTACTATAGATACTCAGAAAATATTCTAGCTTCTAGAGGGAAAAATCACAAGAGCTTCACTAAACCTATGAAAAGATTAACATAAATGCAATAGGTAGGTGCACATTTATAGGAGGAGAAAGTGGGCCATGTCGACAAGTACATGTCAATATGTCAAACCCTATGTTGATGGATTCACATCAATCAGATTTCATTGACATGATCACGTCGACGGGATGTCATCAACATAGTGTAACTATAATGACTCATCAGCATGGGAATGTAAAAATCTTAGTTATAAATTGTCATTTCCATGTTTTAGTTTCTAAATTATCAATTTCATGTTTTCAATTGTAAACTATTATTTCCATTCAAGTGTAAGTTATTCCATTCAATATTTTGTCTAAGTGTTATTTTCCTTGGTTGAAGTATTATTTGGTTGTAAATGTTGAAAATTTGTTGTTATGTTCATGTGAACATGTTAAATTGGTATTTGTAAGTCTTAATTTTGGTTTACACAAGGTTGTGATGGCTATTTGTTGGATGGTGTAGGGCCTTCTTGAAGCTTACCTTGATAGTGGTCAAGCTAGTTGGGCTCATATGTTGTATTCATATGCTTGAGCTCAACACTCCATCTCCCAACATGGAGTGCGAAAACTACTCTTTGATATTTAGGTCAGGAGTAAGGAATTTTCTTGCTTACTTATTACAGAACTTCAGTGTGATGGTTTGATCACACTTAGCATCCCATACAGTAGTGGCTATTGTGGAAACCATCTTGCCTCACTCTTGTATTATGATCATCAAGTTCATAGTTGATGATCTGGAGACCTGTGTGGAGGGTGCAACACATGGTGACATGACCATTATGGGCACTTGCAAATTATCCAAAATTTGGAAGATGCTCAAATTTAGTTGATACAATACCAATAGTACTTTGATGGTTGACCACTATGTTCATACATTATTTCAAAACCCCTTGACACTGTCTACCATATAAAAGGGTATGCATAACTATTAAAATTTTGTTTTCAGTTTATCGTTATTTCTCTTTTTTTATGTAATCAAGTTGTAATAATTTTCATTATTTTCACTTGCCTACAGGTATAGGATAAGCAATCAAGGATTGATCAAGGGTGATAATCTTTTACCCTTAGCTAAAACAACATTAGGTGTGATAACCAAAAACCCAATACTGAGGCTTCAGGTGATGGAAGAATTGAAGGATGAGTTTGACAATTACATCAAATGTCATCCTAAGGCCTCCAAAAGGTGTCTAGGTAATGGGACAATACACGGTGGAAAAATGTGCCTCATGATGCAAAACAGAACCTATATCCTAGAGCTCCTATGATGTCTTTATCATATAGGTGAAGTGAGTATTTTTGTTTCTTTATTTTGGTTATCCTCATGCCATTATTTTCCTACTTATGAGGTCATTGAGTTATTTAGGCTTTCGTTATTTGAATGGCTACACTAGTTTTGTTTTAACTTGGTAATATTTTCTTTTTGACATGGTGCACCTATGTTAAGACTAATGAGAGATTTTTAATTATGTTGTAGGGGTTGTGCCATCAACTGAAGTTACTGTAATCACTTCAAGATGCACTAAGGAGACCTTAATCCTCAAGTTTGATGATGTAGAATCTGCACAACACTGGTTGACTAGCCAAGCATATGAGGTTGTGTAAGCAAGGATTGTTCATGCTAGCTTGCTTGATATCTTTATGGCCCCAAGCCTAATCATTCCCATTGTAGAGATGATGAACATCATCAACTCCTTTAGCAAAGGAGTCAAGACATTCATTACCCATGTTCACGACATGACTATTATCTTAATTGTTAATAAATCCACCTTCAATTACCTCTTTGGTGTTCCCAATGAAGGCACGATGATTGTCATCATATTTGGAAAGGAGGAAGTTCAAAAGTGGGTAAACACTTGTTGTGCTAATAAGAAGTTTTATCTAAGCCAATTCTAGGTTTTAGATGCTAGAGAGATGTATCCCTTATTCTGATCTCGTGCATTTCCTAAGTTGCTATCACAGGGAAAGATAATGGACATTGAACAAGCATGGACCATGAGGAAGGTCCTTACCAAGGGGCACCCAATTTAAATAACTTTCTCATTTGGTTTTTGGGCTACATGAAAAAATTCTAAAGCTCCAAAGTAATCTCACGACAAAGTTCCATGTGCATTTTACATTCTTCACAGCATACCTACAAAGATTTGTGGGGTTCCTTGTAGTGAGAAAGGATGGATGATGGGTGACTTAAGATCAATCCCAACTCACTAGGCCTTGGGTAAGACATCTCATTTTGACCATGTAGGCCCAGAACCCACTAGAGGATGTGGACAAATCACTGTCTATCATCACCAAGGGGTTTTATGGGAATTTTTGTGCATCCCCTAAAAACATGAGGAGGGAGCTCCATGTTGAACAAGGAAATGTAGAAAAGACCAATAAGTTACATGTCAAAGTCGAGGGTTTAGCTAGAGAAAAACTAAAGAGGCCTTTAGCTGATGAGACAACACCAGTTATTGAGGAGCCCTTGAAGAGAAGATTGATTATTAAACTTAACCAAGTGCATCATGAGGTTAAAGGTATATTCTATTTTTTATTATTTTTCATTATTTTATTTTGAAGTTATGATTTTGAGTAATGTAGTTTAGTTATGGTTTTGTCAACATGTGTTATGCTGTTATGTATTTTGTGGTTTTGTTTCTTCAGGAAAGCAATAAGAATAGGTAACCATGGTGGTAGCAGCATCAGCTAAGGCGGAACAAAGATGTTAAAAAGAGAAAGAATTACAAAATCATAAAGATGAGGGTATATCCCATCCTCCATTGAATAACTTTGATTCCTTGTTTAGTGATTCACAGCTAGATGAACCTCCAGTCATCACACCAGAGGGTCTCTTAGGTACTTATGATTTTTGGTTTCATATGTTGTGTATTATTTTTTTGTTGTTTCATGTTTGACCTTGGTCATTGTTGTTAATATTTTATTATGTTTATTATAGCTCCGAAGCCTTAGGCTGATGTTTCTAGCTCCACCTTTCGCATGTAACCATGGGTGGATACCCTTGATAAGTTTGAGTGTATGCAGGGCGTCGCTTACGACATGATCAACTGGTTACAACAAATAGCTCTAGAAGTTGGTGAGAGTTCTAACCTAGTTTACCTTTGTTGTTTATATGTTTTCAATTTTTACTTAGTTTCTATGGTTATGTAGCTTTTGTTATTTTTCATTTTCAGTTGTCAACTAGCCTTATGTATCTAATTTTTGTTGTGTTGTTTACAATGCCTAAGCTAAAATGGGATCCTAACTAGGCTATAGAGATTAATGTGTTACTTGCTCTACCTCCTAATGTAGTAAATGTTCCATGTAAGTTGTATGAGGGTGCCACTAGATGTGCACTCTCATGTGCAAAATCTTTGTGGGAATATAGATGCTTCAATGAGTTCTTGTAGGATCAAGTTGTGACGTTATAGAGGTACAAGAAGAAGCTGATGGAGGAGGTGAAGGATCTTAGGGATTTTAAGGAGTTTGTGGAAGCCAAAGTGATCAACAAGGACTCCTTACACACCAAGGAGATAACTTATAACTGTAGTGACCAAAAACATTGATGGCTAGAAAACACCGAGAGGTTGTCAGTCATGATAGTCTTTACCCCGTATCCACATGAGGGCTGTGCTGGATAAAATGGAAACGGGGTGCCCTGAATGGTCTAGTCGATCAGATAGGGACTTAGTCAGTGTGAATATAACCTTTCATAAATGGATAATTTGAAAACAAGACCTCTAGCATAAAATGATAACTTTAAATCCAAGAGGGACAGAAAATAATGTAAAAATGCAATGATAAGCAAGAAAAAAAACGTAAAATGTAGTTAGGAAAATGCACCACTTCAAGATTATGACTTCACTCCGTCAAGGTGGATACAATTGGTTGCATGACGCTAGGAGGCACAGAGATCCCAAAGGTAACTAAGATGTCCAAAGCAAGACAATTGTATGCTTGAACGTGGACTCAGGAGTCAACAATGTAAAATGCTATGAGGATAGTAGGAAGGGTAGAGTAGAATGCCAAATGAGAATGCCAATTGTTTGTAGTGTGAAAAAAGATGTCTACAATGCTCAAGAATACAATGCCAACTTTTGCCAGCCAGCCAGCCAATTCATCAACCAGCAGACTTGTCACCCACTTGCTTGCTTGCTTCCCACTTACTACCTTTGGGCATTGCTCATTGGGGTATTTATAGGGCTGAGGGCATGCGAAAGGTGCGGTTTGAACACCATGTGTCCTGGGCCTATGTTGACTTGTCTATGCTACATTGGCATGTATGACTGTTGGACATGCATGACCATTGTAATTACGAGCCTACCATGCCGTAATTGCGAGCCTGCCATGCCGTAATTACATCGTCAGAGTTTAGAGATGTGTGTCAACGGTGCAATTAGGTGAAGTGCATTGATGTGGCATAACTGCTTGCTACCCTGTGCTATGCTTTGTAGCGTAGCATGTTGGCGTAGTGTGGCATCTTGTTACGCTATGCTACGCTATGTCGCATAGCATAGCGTAGCCACCAGTTCAATGCACAAACTTGCGTTGTGTCCTACTGCATATTCTGGAAGCCTTTGAAGTGCACTGACTATTTATTGCATATTCGCTACGCTATGCTATGCTACGTAGCATAGCAGCTAGCCTTAGTCACAAAAACATCGTCAATCTGCACATTTTTCCTTTTTCACTATGAAACTTCTGAACTTGCTAATCCCACCTTTTGAGATGCCTTTCGTTGCTCCAGTAGAGTTTCTACGCTGTGCTACACTACATAGCGTAGCATAGCATGGCAACCGACATGGCTTGATTTTTGCTAGGTTTGCTATTTTTTGGTGAAGGAGCCATTGTTGAAGAGCTTGGAGTTGAGCAAAGCAACTATTTTTGAAGGCCAAGGGCACTAACTTAGTGTAATTGAAAATCACTAAGTAAGCCGAGCCTTCCTGTCTTGCTCTCGCTACGCTGTGCTGTACTGTGTAGCATAGCATAGTGTAGCATCCTGTCTTGCAAAAATTTGCAGTTGACTGTTTGAACACCTATCTTCTGAAGCCTGCTACACTGTATAATGTCGCATAGCGTAGCAAACTCATTAACTTAGAAAACTTGCCAAACTTTTTTGCGTGTTTTGAGCGTCGTTGGCAACTCTCTACATTGCTTCTATGTAGGCTGTCAGCTGGATGAATTACCCAGCTAGAAAATTTCCCAAACTGCACAGCCTAAGACCCAGAACATCCATCTCTTAATCAACTACCATAACACTGCCCGAATTGTGATGGCCTGGTGAAGCAAGGATGCCATGAAAATTTAGGGTGTTTCATTGGTCCCTTTTTGTCAACGTCTGGAGGATGGGCTCGAGAGACATTGACAAAGAATATGAAATACCACGGAAGACAAAACGCTAACATTGTTGTTCACTGATCGTCAAGACATCGCTTAGCTATGCTTGAGAGTGTTGCATTGGTTTTTGTAGGGGGAAGGGTGAAGTAGGAAGGAAGGAGGTTTAGGAAAAGGATAAAGATGAGGCACAGCAGAGTCCCTTTTTAGAGTGCTTGTGAGGGAGTTGTTTTCATCTTTACTTTTTCTGACCTTTGATCTCTTATTGAAATGCTTGGAGAGGGTGATTACAAAACAGCTTACATGCCATTTTTTTTAGGCATGTGAGCTTTCGCTCTCTTACGCTTTTGACTTTTGCTGTTTTTCTATTTTCATTTACGAACAACCTTACTACGGGACAGGTGTTTCTTTCCCCAGATGAGTTGTGTTACATCTGTGTGGGGGATTTAACCTACCTACATGTGCTTCCCATGAGACAAGCTGTGTTACACATGTCATGGACTTTGGAGTTGAGAAAATAGGAGGGCTTAACAGGCATTGGGAAAAGCTTATAAAATAGGGGCACAAGTAGGAATTACAGGTGTGAGAATCAAGGTAAAGGGATGAGGCATAGATGGTAGGTGATGAGTGGCGAGGTACCCCTACACTCAACCATACAAAATGAGCGTAGCATGCACAATCCGGTCAAACTCTGCAGGCTAAATGCCTACACGCCTCATGGAATACTTAAGGTTAACCATTCGTTGTCTTCCCAGACTTACTTGTAGTTGTCATGGTGTATGGTTAAGTAAGTCTGAGGTATATGATTTTTATAGTCTTTTTATGTTTTTCTCCAATGCTATCGAGGTGAAGGGTTGAGAAGATTAACTAACTCTAACTAATAACTAAGTCTAAATTAACTAGCATCAGCATTCGTTCCCACTTACCGTATACACCCTGAACCGATGCAACCGTGGCTACCAAACGCTAATCGTCACTAGGATCACCACGCGTAATGCACGTTCTCAAAGTGGTTGTATTGAGGCACTTAACTAGGAGGAAAGGGTTGAGAGAATCTATCTAGCCTAAGTGCGATGAGTAGCTGATTCCTTGACTAACTGTACACATCGGGGTGTTCGACTACCATTGGGATTACCAAGCGTAGATCCTGGATACACCATTGGGTTACCAAGTAATCACACTAGCTGCTCATAATCAAGTCGTACTCATCGCATGCGGTGAGCTGTCGATTCCTTGACTAACTATACACATCCTTAGATGCTCGTAATCAAGTCATACTCATATCGCATTCTAGGAGTTTAAGGGTTAGAGAGAAAACAATAAATAAAATCCTATTCCATGCATTGCAAGGTTTATCCAGGAAGTTCATCTTTATTTCCGTACACAACTTGTGTTCAGTTACAATGTTGAATAAAGATCTGTTCACTTTAGGACTCCTACTGCAGGCACACGAAAAAATAATCTATCTCTGGAGTGATCAAACTATCAAAGATTCGCTACTTCTAAGCTAGGATGGGAAATAAGGGGAGTGCTGCCTCTTATTTATAGATTTGGCAACGGACCGCGATATTACGTATGCGATATTGCAACGGCCGTGATATCGTGTCTCATCAGTAGGGTAGGATGTGCACTCTAAGGTAGCCAAGCTAGCCAAGACAACCACTTCATAGCACTGTAGCATTTACTGCCATGGCGAGATGCACCTTTGGCCACACCCTGCAAACAAGACAGAGAGAAAACCAGAAGAAACGGGCATGATGCAAAACGAGGGCAAAGGTCTTTCTTGATACAAAAGTTGTTGAAGCTCTTGGACACCTTTGCTGGTGCATGGTGTCCAAAGTAGGAAGGCCAACAACGACCTTTGCAGCATCAGCGTGGAGGAGCTGGCATCGAAGGGGCAGGGAGTCATCATGAGTGCGAATGCTCTGGAATCCCTACCAAAGGCATGCATCCTTAGTTCAGCTATGGGTTCAGCTACCACATAGAAAAACGTCACTCGAGCTCAGACACTTGCAGGGAGCTGGAGGGTAACAATATTGTGGCTGGGCCACAATACTACCAGAACTCCAGCAGTAGGCACTGACCAAGGAACTATTGTCAGGGCGATGGGTCATGGTGACGGTAGGTCCGGGGGGTCAGTGAGATGTCATACGACATCTCTAGGGGATCAGTAAGATGCCAAGAGTGGCGGTGCTGCATATGTTCTAGATCGTGTTCTCATTACGTCGTGAACTACATTTTGGAACTGCAACGTCCCACCCCACTTTAGCATTGTGCATGCTTGCTTGATGTGTATTTGGTGTAGATGCATGCTGGGGACGTGCTACGAACCCAGTTTAAGGTCCTCGTAGACCATGCACTAGTTTAAGGTCCCAGCAGACTACTGTGCTACTTTAAGGTCTCAACAGACCGTATGTGCCAGTTTAACATCATAGCGGACGTGCTATGTCAATTTTACATCATAGTGGATGAGTTGTGCCAGTTTAGCATCATCACGGATGAGCTGTGCCAGTTTTATGTCGAAGCAGACGAGTTGTGCCAGTTTAACATCATAGTGGATGAGCTGTGCCAGTTTAACGTCAATGGATGATTGCCAACTTTGCCAATTTTATGTTGTAGAGGACAATGCTTACCATGTTCATGCTTTAGATGTAGTATGGCTTGAGGTATGAGTGATTCACTGGGTTTGCGAACTCATTACCATCCATGTCCACTAGCTTGAAGGATCCATTCCCAAAGGCTTTGGTGACCATGTATGGGCCTCCCCAGTTGGCTAAGAATTTACTCACATGTTCACGGATGACCTTGAGGATGAGGTCTCCCTTTTGTATTGGTCGTTGATGTGGGTTTGCATGATGTTTTTGTCGTTGCTTGCTCTCGTAGTGCTCTATGTGGCTCAACGTTTGTGTGTGCTCCTCCTCTATTGAGTTGAGGTCGATAATTCTTGACTTACTATTCTGGGCTTTGCTCACAACATCAGATAGGATCATTCGAAGTGATGGTACCTGCAACTCAAGAGGCAACATAGCTTCAGATCCATAAACAAGATTGTAAGGGGTCTTACTTGTCGTGGTCCTGCATGTCGTTCTGTAGGCTTGTAGAACATAGAGGATTTGCTCATGCCACCGCCTCTTGCTGTTGTTAAGCATATGCTTTAGCAAGTTGATGATGGACTTATTTGTAGCCTCTACCTACCCATTCACCTATAGGTAATACGGGAGGGAGAATGATTGCCTGATGCATAGATTGCTACAAAAGGTTCAGGTTTTCGTACTACTGAACTGTGGTTTGTTGTGAGTTACAATAGTCATCGGAAGCCCAAACTTTATCACGATGTTGTCCAGGATGAAGTGGTAGATCTGCTGAGATGTTGTCTTCCTTAGGAGGATAGCTTCCACCCACTTAGTAAAATACTCAGTGGTGGTGATAATGAAGCTATGCCCTACGGAGGACTTAGGCGTGATAGGTCTTATGAGGTTTAGTCCCCATCATTGGAAAGGCCATGTGATCTGTGTTGGGTGTAGCTCTGTAGGTGAAACATGTATGAGATTTGCGTATCGCTGGCATGTGTCACATGTCCTGATTTTTGAAAAATAGTCATGCTTCATATGGGACCAATAGTACCCTAGGTGTCTAATTTTCGCTGCCATAGCCATAGGTGCTATGTGTCCACCACATAGTCCCTCATGTACTTCATTAATCACCTTCTGTGCTTACTCCTCACCTATGCATGCTAGCAATATCCCATCATAGGAATGTCTACATAGGGCATCATTTCCCATGAGCGTATATTTTTGGGCACACTTGCGGATCACATCTCTCCAGGTAGATGTCAGTTCGCTTGGGGGTTCGTCGTGTTGCAGGTAGGCTTTAATGTTGGCGTACCACTCCTGGGTATCTGTAGCATTGATAGAGGCCACGTGTCCCACCTGAGTGATAGGTTCAGTACATTCGACAATCAAAGTTGGCAGACTTGCAAACAAGCGTGGTGGAATATTTAGTGCTAGGGTGGCTAAGGCGTCTACCATGGTGTTCTCATTGCATGGCACGTGTTGCACATTTGTGGTTGCAAATTGCTTAAGTAGGATTTTTGCTAGATTGTAGTAGGGTTGTAGGTGTGTAGCTTTACAAGCATAGACCTCGATGATTTGATTCACAACTAGTTGTGTATCCCCGCAGGTCACTAGGTGTTGTATGCGTAGTGTTTGGGTAGCTAAGAGGCCTCTGAGTAGCCCCTCATACTCTACCACATTGTTGGTGCAGGGGAACACAAAATGATAAGAAAATGAGTGCATTTCCCCAGAGGGGAACGTAATGACGGTAGCTGCACTACCTCCTCATGTGGTTGAGGCACCGTCGAAGTGTAAAGTAGCTTCTAGGTGTGATGGGACGACATTGATAGTGCCAACATGCTCGTCTGGGAATTCGGAATCTATGGTTGCCTGGTCGTCAATGGGTGAGGCTGTAAGTTAGGTTGCTATGGCTTGACCCTTCATCGATGATTGGCTCACATAGTGTAAGTCGAACTCCGTAGTTATTGCTTTCCATTGGGCTATCCTACTACTTTCATATAGGTTGTTAGTAATAGCTCGAAGTATGTTTCTTTTGCAAATGATGTTAATTGTACTGTGAAATAGGTAGTGCCTCCACTTTTTTAATGCAAACACTAAGGTAAGGCAATTCCTCTCCACTTCATTGTATTTCACCTCATGCACTATTAATGCATGACTCAGATAATACACTGGTATCTCAAATCCGTCATCTCATTTCTGACATAACAGTGTTGCGATAGATGTGTCAGAGGTGGCAAGGTAGATGAAGAAAGACTTATCCCTCTGTGGCGGATGCATAGTTGGGAGGTGCAAAAGCTCTTTCTTTAAGTCATCGAAGGCTTGTTGACACTGGGTTGTCCATTCGAAGTTAACCCATTTCTTTAGAAGATGTTGCATGGGGTGTAACCTGTCAATCAACTTTGCTATAAACCTTCGGATGAACTATATCCTACCTTGCAAACCACGTAACTCCTTAAGGTTTGTAGGAGGTGCTAGGTTGACGATGGCCTTAACTTTGTCAGGGTCGACTCGTATTCTGGCTTTCGATACTACAAACCCTAACATGCATCCGATTTTCACCCCAAATACACACTTCTTAGGATTAAGGTGCAAATCATGCATTTAACAACACTTAAGGACTACCCCTAGATCGCGTGGATGATTAGTTGCCTCCTTGGACTTTATCGCTATATCATCCATGTAGTCGTTTAGCATCTCTAGGATGTAGTCACTGAAGATGTAGGTCATGGCTCGTTGGTAGGTCGCCCCAGTGTTCTTGAGCCCAAAAGGCATCATGGTATAACAAAAGGTACCCCATGGGGTCATGAAGGTTGTTGTTAGCTAATGCTCTGGGTTGATGCGAATTTGGTTGTAGCCGGAAAAACCATCCATGAAGGATAACAGGGCATGATCGGTCGTAGTGTCGATGAGTTGATTGATGCTTGGAAGTGGAAAATCATCTTTAATTGTTGCTTTATTCAGATCTCAGAAGTCTATACAGATTCTTATTCCTCTCGTTTTCCTAGAAACCACAATGATGTTGGACACCCATTCCGAGTAATCAACTGTGTAGATGAAACCATCTTTGTATAGCTTGGTGATCTCATCTCTTATGGTTAGTGCAATTTCTGGTTTAACCTTATGAGCCTTCTGCTTGACTATCTTCATTCGTAGGTCTAGGACAATGTTGTGTTGTATCAACCATGGATCTAAACTCGACATGTCACTGTATGACCATGCGAAGACTTTGATGTTGTCTTGCAGAATCTTGGCTACATATTCATGCGTCTTTGCATCTAGGAGGGAGCTAAGTTTTAACATTTTTACTTCCCCCTTGGACGTGGTCAAAGGCGTCTCGATGAGAGGGTCCTTACTTACATCCCTGACCTCTAAATCTAGGGTTTGGACCAGATGCTCGGGCTAGTTTGGGGATGTTTCTAAGGATGCTATAGTGGTAGCTGTGGTTGATCCCCAGTCGATCAGGTCTAGGTTCAATTGTCTTGCAAGCTTGCCATGTGGACCAGCTAAAGCTAAAGGCATGGAGAGGTTGCGATGGATTTCCATCTTTTGCTCAACTTGCCAAAATGAGATGAAAGCTTGGTTAAGAGGCACCTCTTGGTAGTAATCGTGTATAACGAAAACTTGCAAAGTAATGATGAGATGTAACTAGTGAAGTATAATATAAGGATTAGGATTTTTCTAGTTTAAAGTCATGGTAGACTGCTAAGGCATGGAGACGCAAAACTGCCAACACGAAAATGTGAAACTATTAGTTTAACATCATTGTAGACTGTGAACGCGTAACAGGTCAAAATTGCTAGTTTAAGGTCTTTTCGGACCGTTAAAGTCACTGCTATGCTAAGATTTCTAGTTTAAGGTCTTTCTGGATCGGTAACTAGAGTGGGACGCTACGCTAAGAATGCTAGTTTAAGGTCTTTTCGAACCGCAAAAGTTGCAACTACGCTAGGTTTGCTAGTGTAAGGTCTTTCTAGACCTGTAACTAAAAAATATATATATATTTTTCATTTTTTTGGGAAAGCAAATAGTTAGCTTGAAGCATGCCAAGATCTCTTGCCTAGATGTGCCTGTTTTAATTGCCAACATTGCTACGATGTCATGGTAGACATGCTACACTGCACGGCAAACCCCGCATTAAATGGAGAGAGAGAGTGGCAAGTTTTCCTTTTTCACCATTATGACCATACATAGGGATTAAACCTTGGTAAGCTTTTCATTCTCACCATAATAGCGCAGAGCCCATATTTGGAGCGCAAAGTGATTTCGGAGCGCAGAGCGATTGTGCTAACAGAGAGTAAGGAAATTTTTTGCATAGTGACAAGGAAAAGTCTTTAGGTAGGACGATGGATCCAAAGAAGGAACATACTCACTTGGCACTCACAAAGGTTGAGGAGGTAAAGGAAACCCTAGGGTGTGTGACACAAGCATGCATTGTGGTGTGGGAGGACATGTCGTTGACCCAGTAGGCTGCTATGCTTCCTTTGCTTCCTCGTGATTCTGTTATCATTTTTTGTTTTCTGCTTTCATTTTGTGATTCAGTTTCAGTTATCCTTGTTTTTTGTCATCGCATTGTTGTTGTTTTGGCCTTTGCATCATCGTTGTTGTAGATTCGGCCATGGTGGATGCATAAACGCTATGCTATCGTTGCATGTAAGATCGCCTAAATCGCCATTGCTGCGGTTGTTATAACCATAGGGGTTTGGACAGTTTAAGTCACTTTGCTCTTGAATGACGTAGTGTAGGATCCTCAGGAGGGTTTTACCATGCATGATATGACAGTGCGACATGTGTTTTGTAAGGGCGTATTGTTAATCACCCTGTTAAGGTTAATTACTTTGTTGCCATGCTAAGCTATTTTTGCTATGCTATCACTTTCATGTTCTTGCTACGCTATGTGCGGGAAGTGGGTTATGCTATGCTATATGCTAAGGTGTCAAGTGTTGCTATGCTGCATGCGCACTGCACTTGGTCATGATGCTAACACTTGCTAGTTGTGTTTTGTAGGATGGGGCTAAGGCCAATTCTGATTATCTTAGAAATTGCAAGGGTCCTGTGTCGCATAAGCAAACCTGTGGCCAATGCTCCTCCTCCCCATATATGTGTGGGGGAGCAGGGGGTCTGGTTCAGGAAAGGAGCATAGGAGTTCCTACAATACCTCCTCCAACACTTCAGTGTGATCATTTTTGTTTTTCGCCAAATGCTAATAATATATTTTTGTTACCAGGTTATTCATTAGCAAGGAAGGGCTTTACAAAAAATTCGGTATGCTGACCACAACATTGATGGCCTTGTAGGAGTTGTCTTCTATTGAGAATCTGCATGTAGGTGTGATTGGTTAATGCGGGGGTGAATACCACACCTACACAGACCTATACCCCATTTCCTACATTAGATGCAAAGGGTGTGGTTGGTTGGATGAGGGATGGACACCCTTCAAACCGATCACCGTTGAACAAGTCCTAGTTAGTCTTCTGCCATTCCCGTTATATAGACCTAGTAGGCTAAATAGTAAGTGTTGCATGCTTAAGTGTCTTTCCAATCTTTGGATTTTCTATGTTTTTATGCTAAAAATTTCTTGTGAAAACTGTTATAGGGGCGAAGAAGTCCTAGGAGATGACAGTGGTAGCCACCGAGCACTAGGAGGCAAACATCTACTTCAAGTATGGAGAGGCAGATGCGAGCCAATGTTGGATAAACGATGAGGCTTTGGACTCCTTGGTTTAGAATATCCAAAAGGCTAGGCTTATGGATCTATTCTTGGCCCCGAATCCAAGCATTCCTGCTGCTGAGATGCTCTCCCTGGTTGACTCCTTTTTTGACAAGGCGGGCCGCTTCTACACGTGCATATAGGGCTTACGGGTGGTCATTGAAATCAATGATCAGTTATTCGTGGACCTCTTCAGTCTCCTTGCCGATGGTGTTTTCATAGGATCAAAGAGCAAGAGGGAGTTGAGCCTTCAAAAGAAGGACATTTAGGAGTGGTTAGGGATTGCCAAGGAGTGGAAGGAGCTCCCCATGGAGAAGCTCAAGCCAAGACCCGCTAGGGAGGTTTACCTTGTCTTTCGTGGTCGCGGATTCCCCCAGCTACTTTTCCAAGGAAAGGTCCTAGGGATTGAGCAAGCTTGGGTAATGCATGAGGTTATGGAAGAGAGGGCCCATTACAACTGGGCTAGGTTTTTGTGTAAAGGCTTGCAGACTAAATTGGGGCTCCATAAGAAGTTGGAATCCTATTCCAATATACATTATTCCTTTTACATAGCCTGTTTGAAGTGTTTCATGGAGTTTCTCGTGGTTCAAGAGAATGGAACCTGGGTCATGCAAAATCACAACTAGATTTCCAGATCGTGGATTCGCCAGATCCTCCAGACCACCCATGCCTAAGATCTCCTATAAATAATTGGGAACTCATTCTCTGTGACGACTAAGGATCGGGTGGCCCACAACTTTCATGGCCAAGACAACGTAGGAGAGATGCCCCTTGCTATAGCCGGTAGCGTGTCATGTGGGGAAACATCTCATAGCCAAGACTGTGGCCAGTAACTTACAACGAAAGAGGCTTTCTTCGACTGAGGGAACCCTTCACATGGAGGAAGAGGAGGGACGAAGACTATGGCTTAAACTACAGAGGATGCAATCCCTCATTGGTAAATGCTTTTGTTCATGTCTATTTCTTTGCCTACTTTGTTAATGCCTACTATTCTATGCTATGCTAGATAGCGTAGCATAGCGTAGCACCTACTTTAAGCTAACCTGTTTTGAGCTAATGAAAACATGTTTCTTTGCTGCTAGAAGAAGAAGAGGAAGAAGAAGAAGGCGACGAAGAGGTGTTGACCCCTAAGACAGGGGTAACGAATAAAGACACGGAGGCCCCAATCTTGGAAGAAAGGGCCTTGGTCAAGAGGAAAGGAGCTCCTGCCGCTAAGACAGGGGCTCTTGTTATTAGGCAGAATCCTCCTACTAACGAGGAAGGAATTTTTGGAGATGAAGAGGAGTCTCCCTTGAATAAAAAAGACGTTGGTCTCTCAAAAGGAAAGGCACCAGCGTATGAAGAATAGGCCCATACAAACTTGGCAGGGACCTTTGCCAAGGCTATCGCCATTGTTTTGCATCAGTAGGAAGGGGGGCACAATTGGACACTAGTGAGTTCGGCAATATGTCTGCCTTGTCATAGCCCATTTTGGCCATCACTGACACATTTAGTTATATGATAGGTGCCACTATTGATGCTACAAGATCCCCTCCGATTTGTGTGGAATCATGGGCTGAGATCCCTGATAAGTTTACGTTCATGCAAGGAATCATCGATGACATGGTCAGCCGCCTTCAGCAGGTGGACCCTGAAGTGGGTAAGTAGTAGTGATAGGTGCTCTTATGTTGCTATGCAAAAATTTTCAAATTTGTTAACTTTGCTACGTTAATGCGACTAACATGCTCTTTGTGTGATGACAGCCTCTTGACTGAAATGGGACACGACATGGCCTTTGAAAGTTGGTGCCATGCCTACACTCTTGCCTGAAGTAACCAAGGTGTCTCGTTGCGGATACAACAAGGCTTGCAAATGCACTTTGCACTTGGCACACTCCTTGTGGGAGTATAAGCACATCAACAAGGACCTGTGGAAATGGGTCCAAAAAGTTGAGCAAGAGAAGGCTGATTGAGCATCAAGGTGGAAGATCTCTAGTTGAGAAACGAATTCCTTATAGCCTGTGACACTAATAATGAGGACTGGTGCATGGCTGTGATAGATTACACCAGATTTGGACAGTTGTGCGTCAGAATGTCGAAGCCACCCGTGAAATAATAGAACATCGGATGCAAATGGACTTGTTGGCCCATAAGTGTTAGGATTTGAAAGATTTTAGTGTCAGGGTTTATGAGTGGGGGTAGTCCCAGAAAAATCATAAACATATGTATAAACTGGAACATGCCACCTATCGTAAATTGTACAAGGATGCTGCTATGGAGGCGTTTACGTATAAAGCATTTGTAAATGCTATTGATGCTTTTGAGGCCTATACCAAGTTCAAAGAGTAGGTAAAGGTTACAGAATCTCCTAAATGGAAAGTGGACCTTCCCACAGGAGAGACCACAACCGCCTCCTTTTCTTTGGGACCACCAAGGTGGACAACCACTAAAAAGGAGAAAGCTACTGTAGACATTGAACCAAAAAACAGGCGTTGGGTGGACATCACGGCAGAGGAGGTCTGCCATCACCATGGGCTCGGTTTAGATCAGATACCCTTTGAGACAGATGCAGGTCCTTCTCAAGTTAATTGCTTCCTGCTGTGTTAATGCTTATGCTCTATTGTAGCTTACATACGTTGCTTTAGCTGACCACTTCATTTCTACGATGCAGGCTCCAGATGAGGGCATAGGGCCTGTAGAGGGAAGGAATGAAGAGTCGGAAAAGGACAACATAGGGGAAGGTGATGCAAAAGGAGGTTATGTAGAAGTGAGTGATGAAGATGATGTAGGCAGAGACAACCCATGATAGCATGGAATTTTTTTGAAATTTTGAATTTTTGCAAAATTTTTGCAAACATTGCTTGAAAGACAACATTTTTGAATAAAGAAAAGAGAATTTTGGAAATAGAAATTGATTCTACACCAACTTGTATATTTTTATGCTTTTATGTGCTAGTTTTAGGCCATTTTGGGCCTCTATGTAGCATAGTTTTAGGCCATTTTGACCCCCTACTAGTTTTAGGTCATTTCAGGCCACTGCTAGTTTTAGGTCATTTCGAGCCATGAGGAGGCATAGTTTTAGGCCATTTCGGGCCATTGCTAGTTTTAGGCCATTTCGGGCCTCTGCATAGCATGCCAAAGAGATGATATGTTAACAACTTGAACAATGAATAACTAGTAACTTTCGTAGACAAATGGATGCAAATAATGAAAGATGGTAATGTACAAAGAATGGTGACTAGGCAGGAAGTAGCGGGGTTACTACGCTATGCGTAGCTGCTTCTTGACCCATCATGGGTTGAGCGAAACGTAAGGCCAAGGCGCTTTGCCAGGGCCTTCATTTGCATCATTGTCCCCCACTTGGAAGGGCAACTCAACCCACGGGCTTTCATTTTGGAAACTAGCCTGCTAAGCTGATTCTCCCATTGGATGGTTAGTGCGAGTGTAAGCAAGCGCTTCATTCTCAGAGGTTACTATCTCTGAGCCCTGCTCCATGTCTACGTTATTGATTGCTTACGCCATTACCTCGTCAGCATGGATCACCACCTCCCTTATTGCATATGGTAGGTGGATTTCCTGATGCATGGGCAAAGAGACAACCCTAAGTTGTGCTAACCATGATCTCCCCAGGATCAAGTTAAACCCAAGCATCTCCTCAACCACGATGAACATCGCGTTTGTGGGGAACTGATCCCATATCACGAAGTCTATGTGGACCGTGCCCTTCACCACGACCTACATCCCATTGAATGACCTCAGGCATGATATCGTTGTGGGTTTGATCTGGTCGACCAAGCCCAACTTGTCCACAATAGGGAAGGGGATGATGTTTGTCGTAGCCCCATCATCAACGTGTACCCTTTGGATTCTTTGTTGGCTGACCCGAATTGTGATGAATAGGGATGTTGTAGTCACCTAGCCTCTTTCAGGATCTTCCCTAATGGCATCATCATAGAAAGTTAGTTGAGATGGTTCTATCTTTGTAGGTGCAGAGGAGAGCATGACTGAGTGGATCGCTTCCTCTTCCGCTGGCATGTATTTATTAACTGGAATCACTGTCAACATGCAGATCAGAGCCTCACGATGTGGGACAGATATCATGATTAGATTGTACAAGCTCAGTGTAGTGTTTTTTTATTTTAGAACTTGCTTGACCTGAGTGAGGGCATCGAAGAGGTCTTGGCCACCCCCTGTTTAACGCTTTCCTCCTCTTCTATTCATCCTAGAAGATGAATTTCCCAAGGATGGGCGACTTCGGATCTAGGTTCAGACCCTTTTTGGCAGGGCGGCATGGACTATGCGGTTATAGCAACGTCCCTCTTTGGTGATGAGGGCATGGATGTAGGGGGTGAAGATGTAGGCTTGGAAATTCCTAGGATGGTACTTCCTCTCAATGTCTCACCTACAAAACGCACTTTCCATTTTTTAGGATGAGAAGGTTGTTCAACTATTCTGCATGGGACGGGGGCTATCGAATGAGTTGGCCCCCTGATGATGAAATGGGCTAATGGTGTTAATGGGTAGGGTGGCGTGGTTTTGCTAATAGGTGGCACGAAGGTGGATGCCTGGGGAGGGACTCTTAGGATAAACAACTGTTGTGAGCTTCGGCCAGCCACTAGTGATGCTAGTGCACTACGCTAAGGCACACGGACCACGAACGGTTGCTGGGGTGGCGTAGGATCACTGTCAACGCCGATGGTATTGATAACATAACTAGCATTGTTGGCATTGAGGGGGTTTATGTAGACATACAAAGATTGATTCCCAAGGCGTACTAGGTTGCTTTCATCCAACATTAGTTTTCCTTGATCAATCATCCTTTAGATGTCATCCTTCAAAGCTAGATAGTAATCTGTGTTGTGACCACATTGTTGGTGGTACTCACAAAACCTATCTAATTTGAAACCCTTAGGAATTGGGGGCTCATTGGACAGGGCCAAAGAAGGGTTCCTAAGGAGCTCACAGTAGCGTTGATGTCTCTTGATTGCTTCTTTTGACATTTGCCTGTGTTGGATGTGCCCCGCTACCAATAGCTGCTTCAGAAGTTCTGAAGGATTGAGAGGTAGTGGGGTATACTTTGAGCAATATTTACGCTCAAAGTTTTATTTAGGTTGTGTAGATGTCTCAGTTGTGGGTACTGGAGGTTGTGATGCATCGCCCTACTTGGGCATGGGGTTAGCTGCAGGTACGACCGATTTCTTATTGTTCTTGTTACCATTGTTACTAGGTTTGGACTTGGCCTCGGTCACCACAGCAGCCACTGTGGTTGTTGGGGCCTTACCCTTATCCTTCTTTGTGAAGGTATTTTTGTAGGCAATGTAGGCTAGATATTTGCTTTCTTTGGCTGCATCCTGTATACTCTTAGTTTGAGTGAAGGCTTGACTAAGAGTATGAAGGACGAGGTAGTACAGTTTAGACTTGATAAAGTCATTCACTGCACCCTTAACGATGGCCAGTAAGTGGGCCTTCACAATGGGCTCACAGATGTCATTAAGGGTTGCACTCCAACACTGGATGAACTTATGGACTGGTTCTAGAGGATCTTGCTTCACGCTCATCAACTGGTCCAACATGGTTTCTGCCTTCAAGTTATACTTGAAGCTCATCACAAATTGGGTCAAAAGCTCCTCTAGAGTTAAAATAGATGAGCGTGGTAGCGCGCGATACCAATCCAAGGCTTTCCCTACCAGAGACATGGCAAAGACACATACAATTGTGTGCGGCCATTGTTGCAATAGAAGGATTCAAACCTAAAGGTAACAAGATGTGCGTTGGGATCTCCCTCCCCATTTTACTTCATGAAGTGGGGGAGGGACATCCTTGGGGGTAACGTGAGAGGAGGGATTGCAGGGATAATGGGATCATCCTGGTAAAAGTCCATGACTTGTACTATGTCAGACTCGACAGCTTTGAGGTGTTTTATTTCCTCGGTAAGGGTTTTAATAGCTGGAACACTTGATCCAATCCCTACGACATTGTGGATGGTTGGGGAATTACCGAGGCAGCTCCCATTTGTGGAATGGCAAGGGTGACAGTGTGATCCATCAGTGGTACTGTTGAGGTGGCCCCTACAAATGGTGCTACTTGTGATATCCACCACTCGGTAGGTGGTGCTATTGGAGTAGCAACCGCAGGTTGGGCTGCCGAATAGACCACTTGTGTTGTCGGCAGAATAGACCATAGCCCTATGTTGGGTTGTACTGTTTGCAGGGTTTGGTAGGTCTAAGGATAAACATAATGAGACATCTGCAACGATTGTGGAATAGGTGAAGAAGTGAATGGGGTCCACCATATGGACGGGCTTAGGCCTGCCATGGTGGATGGGATTGATATGAATGTAGAAATGGAAACAAAAGTTACGTATGATTGTAAAGTAGGTACAGTATGAACATGCGGTAGGGTATCCATGATTAGTGTGTGATGTGCTACAGGAATGGGCTAATGATCGATTTGCAGAGGCATAGTTGCTGCAAATGAAATAGGGAAACAAGGGCATTGATATGTTGGGAAGGTAACATGGCTACCCATTGCAGGTGTAGTTGTAGGCTACGGGAGCATAGGAGTGATCACAAAGGGAGTAATGATAGACAACAAGTTGGCCCAAAAAGACTAGGTAGGAGGGACCGTGACAAGGTTGGTTTGACCTCCCCCATCAGATTGAGAATCCAGCTCCTCTTGTCCATCCTAGAAGGTCTCATCATGGTTAGACACTGTGTCCTGCTACTTCCTAAGTCTAGCCAACTAGATTAGCTAGTCTAGAAGCCATTGATTTGTCTGTGTTAATGGTATGGAAGCGTCGGGAGTGGGAACAAACTCCTTCCTATCCCAGTAAGCAAACTCGAAGCTACGTTTGTCTTCAAATTCATGCACATCCAAAGGCAGGTTTGCCTGAACCTTTGCACAAAGAAAGTTATAGTGCTCATGTTGTTGGGCCAATCCCTTAGGTCCCCGATTTTGGATCCTGAGCAATTGACGTGTTTCCAGCATCGGGTTGAGTGGTTTTTCAGCACTTATGATACCTTGAATCTTGATGGGAACTTTAACATTAAAGGTGTTAGCAATGGTGGTGGCAGAAGTCATTGTTACTAAGCTAAACAGTTTTTAAAACACAAAAAGTAAGGAAATCAGAGAATAATTAAAAACGCTTTATGTCTTGCCGGATTCCAAAGGAACCATCGGGGCGACCAATCTATACCACACGATGTGTGAACAACCACAAGATGGCATCACGTTTACGCTAGTGAGTGATAGGGTACAGAACGTGTGCAAGACTACCGTAAAGCAAAAAAGAAAACAACTCAACTAGTGATCGGAGGCTTTATGTCCTGTAGGGTCCTGAAGGAACCGTCAAGGCAACCGATCTGCACCGCACGATGTGTAAATAACTGCGAATGGGTGTCAAATTTACGTTAATGCGTATTAGGGTGTAGAATGCTTACAGGACTATCGTAAAACATGGAAAAGACACTAAAATGTCCTTCTTCTAGCGCCAGAAAACTGTAGCGACTAAAAATGTCGGTGGCTGGAAAACACCGAGAGGTCATTAGTTGTGACAGTCTTAACCCCGTATCCGCGTGAGGGCCATGCTAGATAAAATAGAAACGGGGTGCCCTAAATAGTTTGGTTGATCAAACAAGGACTTAGTCAATGTTAATATAACCTTTCGTAAATGGATAATTTGAAAATGATACCTCTAGCATAAAATGATAACTTTAAATCCAAGAGGGATAGAAAACAATGTAAAAATGCAATGATAAGTAAGAAAAACAAAGTAAAATGCAGTTAGGAAAATGCACCGCTTCAAGATTATGACTTCACTTCGTTAAGGTGGATACAATTGGTTGTGCAACACTAGGAGGCGTAGAGATCCCAAAGGTAATCAAGACGTCCAGAGCAAGATAATTGTATGCTTGAACATGGACTCAGGAGTCAACAATGCAAAATGCTATGAGGATAGCAGGAAGGGCGGAGAAAAATGCCAAAAGAGAATGCCAACTATTGCAATGTCAAACAAGATGTTTACAATGCTCAAGAATACAATGCCAACTTTTGCCTGCTAGCCAGCCAATTCACCAACCAGTAGACTTGTCACCCACTTACTTGCTTACTTCCCACTTGCTTCCTTTAGGCGTTGCTCATTGGGGTATTTATAGGGCCCAGGGCACATGAAAGGTGTGGTTTGGACACCACGTGTCTTGGGCCCACATTGACTTGTCTATGCTGCATGGACGTGCATGACCTTTGGACATGCATGATCGTTGTAATTATGAGCCTACCATGCCATAATTGTGAGCCTGCCATGCCATAATTGCACCATCAGAGTTTGGAGATGTATGTCAACAACACAATTAGGTGAAGTACATTGATGTGAGATAATTGCTTGCTATGCTACGCTATGCTTTGTAGTGTAGCATGTTGGCGTAGCGTGGCATCTTATTACGTTGTGCTATGCTATGCAAAGTAGCATAGCATAGCCACCAATTCAATGCACAAACTTGCGTTGCGTCCTGTTGCATGTGTTGGAAGCCTTTGAAGCATGCTAATTGTTTATTGCATATTCGCTATGCTATGCTATGCTACGTAGCATAGCAGTTGGCCTTAGTTACAAAAACATTGCTAATCTGCACATTTTGCCTTTTGCACTATGAAAGTTGTGAACTTGCTGATCCCGCCTTTTGAGATGCCTTTCGTTGCTCTAGTAGAGTTGCTACACTGTGCTACGCTATGTAGCGTAGTGTAGTGTGGCAACCGACATGGCCTGATTTTTGCGAAGTTTGCTATTTTCTGGTGAAGGAGTCATTGTTGAAGAGCTTAGAGTTGAGCAAAGAAACTATTTTCAAAGGCTAGGGGTGCTAACTTACTGCAATTGAAAATCACTAAGTAAGCCGAGCCTTCCTGCCTTGCTCTCGCTATGCTGTGCTGCGCTGCATAGCGTAGCACCCTATCTTGCAACAATTTATAGTTGACTGTTTGAACAACTATCTCCCGAAGCCTGATACACTGTATAGCGTCGTGTAGCGTAGCAAACTCCTTAACTTAGAAAACTTTCCAAACTGTTTTGCGCATTTTGAGCACCGTCGGTAACTCTCTGCATCGCTTCTATGTAGGTTGTCAGCTGGATGAATTACCCAGCTAGAAAATTTGCCAAACTGCACAGCCTAAGACCCAGAACATCCATCTCCTAATGAACTATTGTGACGCTGACCGAATTGTGATGGCTTGGTGAAGCAAGGATGCCTTGAAAATTTAGGGTGTTTCAATAACTTGGGCATGCTATTGGAATGCAATTCATGCCAAGGTTGCCCTTGCTAGGGAGGTAGCAGAGTAGAAACTCCAAATGGACTTGTTGAATCACAAGGTTGGTGAATGAAAATATTAGTGCGCTTAGGTCCTTGAGTGAGGCTAAGCACAAAAGAATCATAAGAAATAATACAAAGCTAGGTGAGAATCTATGGAATGGTGTTGATTGGAGTTATTCATGAAGGGGATCAATGCGAAGGATGTCTACAAGTTGTTTGTAGATAGTGTGGTTGTAGTTAACTTCCTTTCTTGTTAGATAACAACCACCTCATGGGAGGTAACTACTACCACCTTCTCACATGAGCCACCTATATGGAGTGACATCAACGAGATCAACATCCTCATAGGTGTTAATCAATGGGGACATAGGCTAGGCTAACATGACTGAAGATCAGCTCCTTCATCATCTAGAAGTTAGTCTTCAGAATTTCCCTATGGAGTATGCTGCTCTAGAACCCTCTTAGGTTTTCTTATTTTAATTTTGGTTTTAATTTATTTTAGCTTAGTTTCATTTCATTTATTTTTGATGTTATTGGCTACTTAGTTTATTCTTTTTTAGGGTTATATACTTATGTTTTATCTTGGTTTTGTTGTGTGTTGATTACTAATTGGTCTTGTGCTATCATGTTACAAGCACTAGGAAATACTGGTGACCCCATTGGTGAGGGTGGAAATGATCCTCCACCTCCTCCTCTAGATGCCCCCTAGTATCATCAGTTGTCCATTTATAGTTATTCCATTGATGATGTTTGATATTGATGTTGATGTTATCATGGCTAGTGTTACCCAATTACTCAGTTATGAAAGGTTTTGTTATTTTTTATGATTTATTGTCTAAACATTTTTTCACACTATGTGGCCATGGCTATTATGTTGTAATCATTTTAATTTTAAATTTTAATTTTGGTTATATTGTTCTAACATTGTGGTTTTATTACGGTCACATGATTTCATGTTATAATTTTGGTTTAAAGCTACGTTGGCTATCTTAGATGGTTATAATGCAATAAAAAAGGTTGAACAACTAGGTAATAAGGTTTTAGATTGAAGTGGAAAAAAATATTTGTCAATTTTAGGCCATGGTGGGCCATGTGTTACCAATTTTAGGCCTCGACAAGCTACACAATGTTTGCCAGTTTAAGGCCTTAGCAGGCCACAACAAGAAAAGAGGAATCTTGATCTATTTTATGTTTTACAATTTTTATGATCTTTTTGGTTTAAAAACATTTATGTTTTGTTATGTTTAAAGGCTTTAAAAAGAAAAAGGCTTCATAAGTAGATCATAAATGAGAGTAAACTTCAAGCTATGATGTTGTTTGCCAGTTTAAGGCCATGATGGACCATACAGTAGTTACTAGCTTAAGGCCATGACAGACCATACCATAGTTGCTAGTTTTAGGCCATGGCAGGCCCTCATGTTTTTGCTAGTTTAAGGCCTTAGCAGGCCATACAATTTTACAAAGGAAAACCTAGAAATTTTTTATGGAGTTTTCTAGTTTTAAAATTTTTATAACATTTTGGTTTTTGAGAAAAAGAAAAAGAAAATCTTAAAAGTAAAAATGAAAAACAAAATAAACTCTAAGCTACATGCAAATCTAAATTTAACATAAAGCAAAACAAAAGGGCACAAATAGGTATAATGTAGACTATGCTAAAGGGCTATAAATACATATGGCTACATGGCCACAGGTGCATAGGGTAGGCGTATCAAGGGTGCACACCACTTGTGAAAATGTTTTCTAATCATTGAGAGATTAGGAAATGTATATAGTATATTTTGCACTAGCTTGTATTCCCCATCCCCTTCACTAATAATGTTAAAGGGAAGCTTTTGCTGTGGTGCAACAATGGATTCATTGTTGTTGGTCTTGACCTCTTTTGCTACCTTGAGCTTTTCGATTTTGGGGCTAATAGTAGGAGTTTCTTCTTGAACTCCACTTTAGACCCCTAATATATGTCAAAATTATTTATTGCTAGAGGGGTCGCACTATTGTCATGAATAATTATTTCACCTCCCTCATAAGGTAGGTGAATTTCTTAATGGATAGGTAAAGACACAACTCATAATTAAGCTAGCCAAGGCCTTCCCAAGATAAGGTTGAATCTTTATCTATCATCTTTTGTAGGTCATATTTTAGTGCAAGGAAAAAGTTGTTATCATGACCTAGCAACTGATGATAGTGATAGAATCGATCAAATTTAAAATATTTAGGTGTTGGAGGATCATATTTGGTTGCTCAAGTAGGGTCTTTGGTTATCTCACATAGCCTCTTACACCTTTATAGGCATTTTCAGTCATCTACTTATACTGTATCTTCCCACTCTTTAATAGTTGGTCTAGATGTTCTAATGCCCTCAATGGTAACCTAGAATACTTTGTTTGGTCTTTTTTCTCAAAGTTTGGCCTAGCAATAGTTGATGTAGAGGTTCCAGATGTTGAGGGTTGGTTATTGTTGTTAGTAGGGGCCTTGGATTAGCTCATTCTTGGCCTTTGGGTGGTCATTTTGTTTTCCTTTGCCATAGTGGCCACTGCTACATTAGTTTACCTTTCACTTTCCTTATTTTTTCGTGCATGTTAGTTTTTGTATGCTAAATAGACTAGGTCATGGTTGATTTCCACAACATCCTCTATGTTCTTAGTTTGAAAAAAAGTCCTGACTAAGTGAATGTGGATCAAGGTAGTATAATTTTGACTTGATGAAGTTGTTAACCATCCTCTTGAAGATAGCTAGAAGGTGAGTTTTAGCTATTGGTTCTAGAATTTCATTGAGCAAACTATTCCATCATTGGATGAAATTTTGCACTAGGTCAAGAGATCCTTGCTTGAGCTTCATCAGTTGGTCAAGGGTTGTATCCAGTTTTTAGTTGTACGTGAAATAGTTAATGAATTGTAAAATTAGGTCATCCAAAGAGGATATGGATCCTCTTGGTAAGGCACAATACTAGTTAAGGACTTCTCATGTGAGAGACATATGGAAAATTCTCATTATTGTGTGCAATAAGGCTTGTAGTGATAAGCACTTTAAGCAAAAGGTTATGAGGTGTGAGTTGGATCACCCTCACTATTGTACTTAGTGAACTATGGTATGGGGACACTAGGTGGAAGAGTTAGTTGTGGTACCATAAGATTCATGGGATTGTCTTGATAGACGTCCATTATTTTAATGGTCTAAGATGTGGAAGCCTTGAGCCTTTGTAGCTCTTCCATTAGGTCTTGGATCATTCGAAAAGCTTGATCCAGTTCTTGAGGTGCCCTTGTGGGTTATGGGGTTTGCATAAAAGGCTACAATGTACACTAGAAGGCATGTGACCTTGCGATTGGTTCCAACACTAAGGGGAGAGTTTGGGTTATCATGGTTGTGGGTGGGTTGAATAGTGAAAAGGAAGTTTATATAGGTATATGAGGCACAAAGGGGATGAAAGGGGTATGTGATCCTTGGATCACTTGAGGTTTGACTATGGGATATGTTTGGGTGGAAAATGGTTTGGTAGTGGTCATAACTACCAATGATGATCACACAAACTATGGTTGGATGGAAAAAGACATGGAAAAGCAAAATTTTATCAATTGTGAGACCAACTGTATTTGGTACACTGCTATAATGAGTGTTGGACCAAACATGGTTGGGTAGGGAAGAGGTGAAGGTTGAGGAATCTATCTTGTGAAAGAGGTGAGAGAGGTTGAGGTAGGCATTGTGGCCTTGGGGGTCGATTGTTGGAAGAGACCTCCCATGAGATGTTCATGTTCAAACTTGACCTTGAACTCATCCATTTCTTCTTACTGCTCATCTGAGCTAACCTTTTTGTCAACTTCATCCATCTTAATTAATTGAGATAGGATGCATGTGTAGGTTTATGTCAATGATATCTTATCATATGGGGAAGGTATGTATTCCTTCCCATCATTGTGGATAAGCTTGTATTGCCTCTTAGCTTTTGCTTCCATTCTTGGCATCAACATGCTAGCTTGAATTTTGGTGCAAAAAAAGTTGTAATGATTCCCATTTATTACCAAAAATTTAGGGCTTTGCCACCTGAGCCCGAGTGATTGCCTACAATTAGCCATAGCGATGTCCTTAGGGTCATACACCCTTATGACTTGTTGGCTAGACTTGGTATTGGTAAAGTTAAAAGGTAGAATAGTCCCAAGTGCTGAAATAGTTTTAGCTTTGAATCTAAAGGGCCTCCAAAAATGGGATTCAAAGCATCCTAGATGGTCTGGCCAATCACCTAGGGACTTAAGGAATGTAAACGATGGTAAAAATGGAAATGAAATCACAGATTCAAAATGAAAATAAATACAAAAATGAAAGGTTGAAATTAAATTTACACCACAATGAACTATAACTTTATTAAAATGAAAAATTCTTAAAGTATAGTTTTTAAGAGGTATAGATTTGTGTGCTAGGTGCACAAGAAGTTCACTTGAAAGGAGCTTGAAGTCCATTGGAACTTGCAATTTGCACTCAAAACCCCATGATCCGAATGCTTCCCAACCCCAGTTTCTAGCAACTCCATGCTAGTTCTCACCAGAATCTGCAATTGTGATCACATATTGGTATTACACCTTTGGTGCAGTGGTATCATGTTGAAAGTCTTTGATGCCCAGTGTAGATACCAGTTTTTGCTCACAAAGGTGTTTCAGGATTGCTAAAGAGCCTTTTTGTTACAAAGTGAGGAGTTGCTCTTTTGGTTATGGAAAATGCTTCAAGATTCAGAACTACCTTAAAAATGTAGAACTGTAATAATGTGTTTGTGTTTGGCTTTTATAGGCTGCAAAATTGTTATTTTTAGGCCTATGTGTTACTATCATGATTACTGATAGATTGATGTCAATTTGTAGGTCTAATGGTCATCAATTCTCAGCGTAGATGGTCATGTATAGTAGGCTTGGATACAACATAGACACCAAACCCCATCTAGATGCTAAAAATAGTAAATTGACCTTTGTGACTACACTGGCACCACCCCAACTATGTTGACCTTGATGGACTATGTTGAAGTTGTTGAAAATTGTTGGAAGCTACTAGAAACTATTGTCTACACTAGCCATAATGCAATAGCTGAAGACTTGGGGTGACTACATCAACCACTATTGGGAAAATGGAAAATGAAAAATCTCAACAATTCCAATGCTAGATATGTGCATCTATGCTAAGTTTTGTGGTGACTACACTAGGTTGGAAATGAGAATTAAAACCCATCACCATCTACACTGGGGGTAGATGGTTCTAGCGTAGTTAAGGTTATAGCCCTACAAAAACCCATGAAAATGCCAAATTTGATAATTCACAAGGCATTTTTAGCCTTTCCAAGCCCAAATATAGACATGCAGTAACTTTTACCACTTGCGAAGTGAGGCAATAACAACTTCTAAGGCAATTTTTAGCTCTAAGAGCTAAAGTATGCAAGATTGTGGCTCATGGACTACAAATCTTAGATTTATAGTAAAATCTTGCCTCAAGTTGGAAAATAAAGATTACAATTTGGCAACATGAATTTCTTGATGGTGTTTCATCCTTTAGATGAAATAATAGACTACAAGCACTGGTTATGGGGTTGAAAAAACATATTACCCATGCCTAAAGACACCCCTCTAACTAAGGCCCTCTTACCTTATTGCTTCTCTTTTCTTCTCTCTTTGGAATGGTGGATGATCTTTGGGAGTGTTCATGAACTTTGGAAGTCGAATGGTCTAAATGTGCCAAATGTGAAGTCACTAAAAGTGGATGAACTTGGTTTTGACTAAGGATGGAATAATATTGGGTCACATTAATCACAAAATCCACAAAGGACTTCATGTTGAAACACCACTTGAAAATTCATGTTGCAATTCATAACCTTTACCATTCAACTTGAGGTAGGATCTTATTGCAAAATGTGAGGTTTTCTCATATACTTTAACTTATTAAGGCTAAAAAATGCCTCATAAGTTGTTATTGCCTCACTTCCCAAGTGGAAAACGTTATGTCATGTATGTACTTGGGCATGGGAAGGCTAAAAATGCCTTGGAAATCACTAAATTTGGATTTTTCATGGTTTTTATATTGGTCATAGCAATTTATACATTAAAAACCACCTACAACCAACGTATAAACTATTGGGCTTTGATTATTATGGTAAGGCTAACATATTTTCTATGGGATCCACCATATCTTTGCCAAGGCCAATGTACTTTTAGTGAAGTCATCATATCTTTTGAAAGCTAACGTATCTTTATGGTTTCCAATGTATTTTTGATGAGCTCCATGCATTAAACTTATCAAAAATGGAAAAATACGTTGGGGTTGATGGCCTACAACATAAAAAATTTGGAGCAATCTACCAACAATCATTGCAAAAATTTGCAATGATGGATTTGACACCAACATCTTATTTAAACCAAAGGTGACCATTTCACAAGGATGTTTTGGCAAATTTGCATTTGGCTAAGCATAGAGACTCTTAGAGCATTGCGAGCATTGCAAAGCATTAAAGAGTCTGACAAAAAATCATCATTTTATCACCACCAAGTAAATCCAACACCAAAAAAAGAGCAAAGAGCTTTGGAAGCACCACTTTTGAAATTGACTACAAGAGACACTTTGTTGGTTTTATCAAACTCCAAGCATCTGCTACACATCTCTTTGTGCATCTTAATCACAAAAAACCTATACTCTCTTGAACTTCGTATATGTAAAAATTTATTATTTTAATCAAATTTTCAGTTCATTTCTTTTGTGCAAGTTTATTTTTTTGTTTGTCTTAGATTAGATATTCATTTTCCATTAAATTCATTTACACCGTTTTTACAATTTCTAAGTTCTTGGATGATTAGCAAGACTATCTAGGGTGCTTCATATGCCCTTTTTCAAGGCCTGTGGAATCTGAGGTCAAACTATTTCATCGAAGATCTTCAATTTTCAATGCTAAATTTTTCTAGTGCTGGAAGGAGTGCCTCCGCCCAAGTTCTTCTCCCAATTCTGCTTTGCCCTTGTTTGTTTATTGATTACAATTACAATTACTATTTTCTTTAATTTACATAAAAACCTTTAAATTTTGCTAAGAAAACTTGCCACAAAACTAACACTGCCATTCATTCTCCTACAATTCATACCCAGCATATTTATTGTAGTCCGCTTGTGTGTTCTTGACATTTCACAGTACTTTCTAGACTTTTGAAAGCCAGCGTATTTTCTCTGGAAACCTGCCATATTTGTTCGTGAAAAATTTACCTTTGGGTTTTCAAGAGGCTAGCGTACTTTTATCACCACACCCACTTGCAGCTGCTTGAAATTTTCTGTTCGGCTTATCCTGCAAGCATAGCGTATCTTTCATAACTAGGTTACCTTTTCCTAGCAAAACTAGCATACCTTCTCTCATAAGACCAATGTATCTTTTCCAAAGTTCCCAACGTATCTTTGGATAAACCAACATATCACTTGTTCATATACCAAACCCAACGTATTTTTCCATAAGAAAAAAATATACCAACGTATTGTTGATAAGGAAAATCAATCTTGCTTTTTCTATACCCAACGTATTTCTTGCTGGAAATACTAGCGTATCTTTTTCAAATAGCTCAAGACCAATGTATCTTTTCCATAGTAGGTTGGGTAGAGTAAAACCAATACAGAACCAAATTTTTCCAGCAACTGGTTGCAGTGCAAACCTTTGTTCCTTGCACTGTAAGACCTAAAAGTTTAAAATTTATTAATTTTGAATTTTACTAGTGGAGTGCATAGCATAGTCACTATCACCTGCACTGCACCTGTAGTTGCAATTTTAACCAATTTTCACAACTAAAACCATTTATACGTTGGGTAGTTTTATCTATTGGAATTATTAATTCAAAATTAGATTAAATATCCAATTAATGCCCATCTGAAAATCAACCATATTGCCAATCAACTTAACTGACATGACTTCAAATCAAGATATAGTGCATGTCTATGATCCTAAGAACCCAACTATTGTTGAGCATAGAAAATCACTTAGGCAAAGGGGCCAAAACCTAGATTTTGCTATTATAAATGAAGATTATTATAACTTTATATGCACTATAATCTAAACTGGCTTGCTCATCCTATGCATGGAGTCTGAATCCAAGCATGAACTTGAGCTAATTCACAGAAATGGGAAGGAGTACATTCTCTTTCCTTATGACAAAATAAGTTTAACTAGCTTCCATACATGCATACTTGCTTAATTAATTGAGATGGATGAGTTAAGTGAGGAGGTCAACTCAAAGAGCCACCACAAGGAACATGATGAGTTTGACCCCAAACCAAAGATTGATAACTTCATAGGGAGCCTTTTTCAACAATAGACTTTCCAGATTGTTGCACCTAGCTCAACCTCTCATGCCTCCTTCATGGGGTAGGTTTCTCAACTTTCTTCTCCTCATGCCTATCCTTGCATGTTGGAGGCAACGCCCATCATCATTACCCACCAAGAACAACCTATGCCTCAATCAACCTCACTTCTCTCCTTCATGTCCTTCACTACACAACCCCACTTTGTATGGCCATCACCTATGGTGTGTATAATAGCTCATCCTTTCTCCATTTGAGTGGACCCCTGAATGGGACCCTAAGTGATTGAAGCATCAAATACCTTGTTTTCCCCCTTTGTTCTCCAAATATTGATAAAAAGCTATTTTTCATTGTTTAGTCCCCCTACAACAATGATCACTCAACCTCTAACATCATTACCATTGCCCATCGTGAGGTCACAAGCCTCCCAACTTATTCCACAATTCTTTGTGCAAAGTCCCCAACCTACTAGAGTGCCTCAAGGCTTGGATCAAGTCTTCTAGATGACCCAAGACCTCATGGAAGAGCTAGTACCAAGGATGATCCACTAGTACCAAAGTACTTCAAACTTTACCGATTTTGCCACTATCATTAGTTGTCAACTCATGACACTAATTTCTATTTAGCCTTGTAGGATGATCTACAAAAGATGATTGATAATGAAGAGCTAGTACTTGATGTCTCAAACCCAGTTAGGCCTCAAAAAAAATCCATGTAGGTGTACAAAGACCCATTGAATGTAAACAACAACCCATACACAATAGTGAGATTTAATGCCATTTATGATTTAGGTACCTCCTTATGACAAAAGGAACACTTCAACTTCATCTAGTTCAAGGACTCCTTCTGTTGTAAAGATACCATCACCAGTTCCTCCTAAAGATCCCTTTATCATTAGAGTGCCCCTTCCCACTACTGTTAGGCCTATAACCCAAACTGATCAACGTCCTCCTATGGTGGCTAATACAATGACTTTTTCATAGCTTAATAATAAGAAATCACCCACTAAGAAACATAAGAAGTCTACCTCAAAGCCCAAGGCCAAAGATAACAAGTAGGCAAGGGCTTGAAAGTAGGTGGGCCCATTGAAGCCCACACCCATTTTAGTCATTCCTATAAGCTCTAATGCTCAAAATGCCTTAACTAGTCAACCAAGGAAGGACCTAAAATAATAAGAGAAGGGGAAGGAGGTTAAACCACAAATCTTGAAACATCAAGTTGGCATCCTAGGTTGAATGGAGGAAGTCAAAGTAAATAAGAATAAGAAATCAACAACCAATGACAAAGACTTTATCAATGTCATGGAATAGGTGAAATAGTCCTTGAAATAGAAGAATATTTTTCTTAGCTTGCATGACCTAGTAATGTCTTCCTTTGATCACTGTGAAGCCTTAGTAAAGATATTGACTTCAATTCCTCTTAGTGAAGACATACATGCTAGTGAAGAGTCCATCCATGTAGTGATGGTACAACATCCACCTAGGGAAGAAACAAAGTCAAGTGCACTAGTGTTTTGTGATAGTGAAGTTAAAACCAATCCCCAGGATGATGAGATAACGAGGGCCCCTCTCTTCATAACTATAAGGATTAGGTAATATAAGGTTCACAAGGTGCACATTGATGATGGGGCAGCAACCAACATTATACCTTATACTATTGTTTAATGGTTAAGCTTAGCAAAACATAGGCAAAACAATCCTACCTCTACTCTTAAATCTTTTAATGGATCATGAGTTTCAGTAAAAGGTTCTATCTCATTAGACTTTGTAGTGGGGGAATAATTCCCCATGTTAGCAAACTTCTTGATGGTGGAAGAGACACTAGGATTTAATCTCATCTTGGGGAGGTCTTAGCTAGCTTAATTATGAGTAGTCTTGTTCTCCATCCACTAAGAAATTTACTTGTCTTATGAGGGAGGTGAAATAATTATTTATGGCAATAGTGCAGTTATCTTGACAATAAATAATGTTTGATGTAGTCAACCTTATTTTATTGGGGGCAAGGCTAGAATGATGATAATGATGACCAACCACTATTGAAGTCATGGTTCTAAGGGGGTAGGAACAACAAAGAAGATCCACACTATAGCTATTGAACAAGTCAAAAATTAATAAAGAAAGGAGCAACTATGTTTATGATAAAAGTAACTCAATGTCAAATGCCTACAAATATTGAATTTTCAAAATAACTTAAGAAATATGAAAATTCAGTATTTATGAAACTAGGAAATTACCATCTAAGTAAATCATAGAACATGTCATTAATATCTTTCCAAATACATAACTTTTATTGAAAGCTCCTTAAAAGTGTTTCACCTTTAAACTAAGAGACTTAAAGGTACACTTATATCAATTGTTGTAATAAGATAACATATGTCCTAGTGTTTCATCTTGAAGTGCATTAGTCTTATTTATCAAGAAAAAAGATTGTACCTTAGGTTATATATTGATTGTAGAATGTTAAACAAGGTAACGATTAAAAATAATTATCCCTTACCTAGGATCGAAAATCTATTCAAATAACTTAAAATAGGATATAGATTATGCCTCCAAATGAGAATCAAGGAGAAAGATATCAAGAAAACTACATTTAGAATAGGATATAGATTATACCAATTTGTAGTAATGCCATTTGAACTGACTAATGCACTAGTAACATTTATGATCCTTATAAAAAACATTTTTGTGGAATATTTAGATAAACTTATTGTTGTATTTATGGACGATATATTAGTCTACTCTAAGACAAGGGAGAATCATGTTGATAAATTGAAAACTACTAGGGAGAATTTAAAATAAAATTAATTAAAAGCTAAATTAAAAAAAAATGTGAATTCCTTAAGGATGAAGCATTTTATCTTAGTCATATTGTATCAAAACAAGGATTACAAGTAGAGATATCTAGTGTAGTCATAGAAAGGCTGATAGCCAAGGATGTCATGACAATTTGTAGTTTTCTACATCTAATTGGTTTTTATCATTATTTTAAAAGATTTCTCTACTTTGATAATACCTTTAACTAACCTTTTTGTAAGAAAAACATTTGTTTTAAGTCTGATAAAAAGCGTAGGGAAGCTTTTCTAAGGTGAAAGATGCTTTTAACAATAGCCCTTATCTTGAGAATTCCAAATGCAAATCTATTATTTGAAGTATCTATAGACATTTATGGAGTAGGGATTGGTGCAATTATTTCATGAAAAGATAAGGTGGTATGTTTTGAATCTCATAAATTATGAGGAGCCAAGGTAAACTATTCGACTCATGATTTGGAATTATTAGCTATTATCCATGCTTTAAAAGTTTGGAGACATTATCTTTGTGGAAAAATACTTATTTTAAAAATTGATTACAAAAGCTTAGAATACCTACAGAGAACTAATTTTAAATACAAGATAATGTAGGTGCGTAGAATTCTTATATAATACAATTTTAAGATCACTACATTCCTAGAAAACAAAACGTAGTCATCGATATTCTCAATCCAATATGGAACTTAATGATTTGTGTCATTACAACTCCTATGGAAGAAGAAATTAAATATTAAATAAAAGAGGATCTTTATTTCAAATAGATTCTAATAAACTTAACCTCTAAATTTAATTATCATCTTTCCTTGATAGGACTACTAATGAAGGCTAAAAGAGTATATGTTCCAAAAGGAGCACAAAGGCATAAGTTACTTAGTGAGGCACACAAAGTTCTATATGTTGGAAATCCTTGGTACATTAAGACTTATGTGATACTATGTAACTTTTATTTTTATCTGAGAATGAAAAATAACATATCCACATATATCAAGAATATTCCAATGTATCCAAAAATCAAAGCCAAACAAAGTAAACCTAGTGGCCTACTTCAATCATTAAAAGTTCCAACATGGAAATGGGAAGATGTGACTATGGACTTTATTGTAGGATTTCCATTAACTAAGAAGGTAAATAATTCAATCTTAGTGATTGTGAATTGACTATCAAAAATGGCTTACTTCATACCCTTAAAAATATACAAACATTGTTAAAGAAGCAACCCAAAAATTTGTACAAAAAGTGTTTCATTTATATGAATGTTCCAAATCAACAACATCATATTGAAATCTAAAGTTTATTTTGAAATTTTGAGATAACTTTTTTTTGGAGCTAGATATTCAATTAAAGCTCAGTATGGCATACCAACCTTAAACTAATGACCAAACCAAATAAATTAATAAAATTTTGAAAGATATTTTAAGAAGGTATGTGACCATCACTTGGAGTGATGATAGGTGCTTTTTATTTAAGTTGTAAGACTTAGGCTTGAGCCTAGGCATAGCCACTCAAAATATGTTAAGCTTTCACTCATCCACTATCCTTCTGGAACCCCACCTTGGTGGGATGAGCATTGAGCCTCCAAATATCTTTTAGCTTGCCCCATTTTATTAGGAAAAGGTTAGGATGATGCGATTAGAACTAGATCTAATACTTGAAAAAAATTACTAAATTAGATAAGTGATGAGACGCGATATCGCGGCTGCTGTGATATCATGTCGTCCCCTGCGATATCACGGTCCGCTGCCAAATCTATAAATAAGAGGCGGCACTCCCCTCATTTCCCAATCCTAGCTAGAAGTAGCGAAGCTCTGGCAGTTTGATCACTCCAGAGTTAGATTAATTTCCCATGTGCCCGCAGTAGGAGTCCTAGAGTGAATGGCTCTTTATTCGAGCAACATTGTACCTGAACGCAAGTTGTGTGAAATAAATACGAACTTGATTGGATAAACCTTGCAGTGCATGGATAGAATTTTATTTATTATTATTTATTGCTTTCCTAGAATTCGGTACAAGTACAACTTGATTACTAGCATCTAAGGATGTGTATGGCTAGTCAAGGAATCAGCTGCTCATCACATGCGGTATGAGTACAACTTGATTACGAGCATTGTGACTACTTGGTAACCCAGTAGCATATTCCAGGATCTACGCTTGGTAATCCCAATGGTATTCCCAGTGTGTACGGCTAGTCAAGGAATCGGCTGCTCATTGCACTTAGGCTAGTTAGGTTCTCTCACCCTTCACTCCTAGAACATGGGGTAAGTACGACTTGGCTACGAGCACCTACGGGTGTGTATGGCTAGTCAAGGAATCAGCTGCTTATCACACTTAGGCTAGTTAGGTGCCTCGATACGACCACTTTGAGCGCGTGTGTTACATGTAGTGATCCCAGTAACGATTAGCATTTGGTAGCCACAGTTGCATCGGTTCAGGGTGTGTACGGTAAGTGGGAACGGATGCTGACGCTAGTTAATATAGACTTAGGTCCTTAGTTAGAGTAGTTAGTTCTCTCAACCCTTCACCCTTTAGCATAGGAGATAAACCTGAAAAGACCAAAAAAATCATATACCTTGGACTTACTTAACCATACACCATGACAACAATAAGTAAGTCTGGGAAGACAACGAATGATTAACCCCAAGTGTTCCATGGGGCGTTTAGGCATTTAGTCTGCGGAGTTCGACCAGATCGCGCGTGCTACGCTCGTTTCGTATGGTTGAATGTAGGGGTACCTAGCCACTCATCATTGGCACCGTTGCCAGGGACTAAGTGTTTGTGCTCCTAATAGAACATAAGGGATATCACTCACATCGTTGTGAGCGTTAACGAACCTTTGGGTTAATCAAAGAAAAATTTTATAATGGTCATTTAGCACACCAATAAAAATGCCTTCTTCTCATAAGAGTAACTCACCACCTAAGAACCATACTAGAGACAATCGACAACATAGAAAACATAACCAAGATCAGCCAGTGCCTCAACAATATAAGATGACATATACTCATCCTGATGAGTATATTCCTAAGTTTACTTTTGTTCTCCATCAAGACGAACAACTGTGGTGGAGAGATTTGCAAGGTAACATCGTGTTACCCCCAGATCGATCATTCCCTAACATGCTTTTCTGTGCCTTGGCACAGATTGGCATGCAAGAATTATTTTCAGAATACGTTATGGATGACTTTGACACAAGGGATTATCATCCCACAGATGCCCAATGTATTCGGGACTTAAGGCAGGAGAGTCAACATACTTTTCTGAAGGGCAAATCCCCACATGTCCTTAGCGAAATAGGAGATGAGGAACCCCTTATCATGGGTTCTTTAGCAAAGGATGTTTCCCCTCCTAACGATGGTGAGGAGGAAGGGTATCAAAACATAAGATCAACAATCCATATCCCTAGTTCTAATAGCCGTGAACACCAACTGTTCATAGAGGGAACAACCACTCACGCTAAGGATGGACACTTTTATCGTCACCACGATTGGGGCCATAGCAGCTGAAGATAAGGCAAGAAACATCGTCATGGCGATGGTTCCCCTTCTTCTTCCCCTTCTTCACATCACTCACCCTCTCCTTCCACATCTGAGCGTAGCCACCATGAACATAAAGGTGAGGATAAAAGTAAAAAGGATGAGAGACCTCGATGGGAGAGTCGAGAGAGAGGACAAGGGCAAGGACGTAGGGAGAGTAGGGAATCACGCAGACATCATAGGCATCATGAAAGAGACAATCATGACGAGCCCCTACTCGCAACCCAAAGTATGCTTGACATTACGGAGGCAGTTAGGATTCCCACAAGGCATTTGAAGGATAGTCGGATCAAGCGATTGGACATGAACAATATCCCATGATTTGAAGGGGGATACAATGCTGATCTACAAAATCATTTGCAGGCATTCCATGATGCCTATGCCTTGTAAAATATATATAATGAGTGGCAAAAGCTTAAGTTGTTCCCAAGGATACTCACCAAAGAAGCAGAGAGCTGGTACCGGTCCTTAGAACCAGAAACCATCAGGAGGTGGAGTACGATATTTGAACTATTCAACAACAAATATTAGATGTACTCTAGAGTGTCCAATTTGCATAAGCAGATCCAAGGCTGGAAATAAGGTGCTTATGAACCCTTGGATGCTGCCATGGCCTACTACTATACATTGCTACATCATTGCCCGAGCCATGGGTATGCTAAGCAGGATCAACTACGCCACATCGTGGATGGGCTAAGGAATGAAACAAGAAGAACTCTTGGGGCTTATGCCCAAGGGAAACTTTCCAAACTTAGAGCCCATGAAGTTGAAAGTTTGTTGGAACAAGTAGTGCAAAAAGAGGGTGAGCTACGTAAGAGGGAAAGTGCAGAGGAGTACAACCGCGATCCCTCCCTTCGAAAGAAGGGAGTGAAATTTTGTGATGAAGAGGATGAATCATCAATCAAAGAGTTGGTGAATTGGAAAACTTTGCCGATCCAAAAATTAGCAACCAAGGTATCGGCCAAAGTAGATCAAATGTGGGATTCCTTGGACTTAAGAATTGAAAAGTCTTGAAAATTGTAGAAGAGTCTAAGGTAGAGCAAAGTAGTGACAAAGGAAAGAACAAGAGAAGAGATTTAAGCCCTGCACATAACAAGGGTAAGGGAAAATCACTAACTCCGATGTGGCTGTAGATTCTGACACAGACGATGATGGTGGATGTGAGGTCTACTACTATGACCATCCTAAGGGATGTTGTCCTATTATCTCACATCTACAGGAGTCTGGGGCGTATGCACTAAATCCAAGACTCAATAAACCACAAACACCCCGAAGGTTGCCTTATCCACAAGCTAACCCAAGGTAGTTCCACCAACCACTAACATATTATCCAAGTGGAACTCCACCTCAGCCCATCGGACAACATTAGCAATGGCAATACCCATAGTCATGGGGGATGCCATCACCGAAACAACAGTACCCTTACTGGTAGCCTGACCCTCATGGATATTATGTGTAGCAACCAATTTCCCAAGGTGACACTATGGGTCACATTAAACCTCCATGTTACTACCAAGTTCAAGAATATTTTAGGACTCCTTCTCCTTCGGGAAATGCCCCATACCCACGATATCCTCCAAATCCACCCGCATCTCTTACACCTGTGGCCGCACCACCAACTGCTCCAACAAAGCCTAGAGTAAATCCCACTCAACTACGATAATCTAACACTATGAAGGCTCCCAATCCTCCAATATCAATTGGTTCTAACAATCGTTCACCAAAAAGACCCTTCCTTAGGATCAATAATCCAACCAAGCCTTCGCCTTCACAAGCGGTTGAGCATCCTAACACCCTCATACCCAATACAATTTCGGGAAATCCTCCAGCAACGAAATCACGTCCAATGCATACAGTTATGTTAACACATATAGTAACTGATTGGATTAAGGTCGGCCACCTTCCAAAGAAATTATCAGATCCAGGAGTCCCCTTAATTTACCTCCAAGTCACTAGGAATGAACCCCATAAGGTTTTCCTCGATTCAGGTTCTGGGATCAACTTAATCTCACAAAAACTGTATAAAATCTGGAACCTGCCTCCACTCAAGAAGAGCAACGTTCGCCTAGAGCTGGCTGACCAATCCATCACTGTTCCTTTGGGATAGGTTAAGGACATTGTCACCACTGTCGGTGGATGGTCATATCCAGCCGATTTCCTAGTGATCCAAATAAATAATGACAAAGGGGATTTCCCAATTATAATGGGAAGGGCATGGCTAAATACAATCGATGCATGCTTAGGAATTTGCAACCTTTCCCTAGAAATATACAAGACAAATACGTTTGGAAAAACTAAGAGGAAAAGTGTTCCATGCATCGCATATAGTGACACAAGGTGTCATTGCATGCAGAAATCATGGGTGATGCAAAGTTTAACATTTCCTGCATGCAATCGGTGTGCACGGGACATTGATATACAAAAGTGCCTATATGCAACAGCCACACAACAAGAAAACACCCAGTGGCTGATGGCTGATAAAGATAACAACCCAACTACCTGCATGGAACTAACTGAGGGAATAACTAGTGCTTACCTTGAAAGCGCAGACATATTAGAGCAAGTCCGTTGCCAACTTCCAGCCTTTAACTCTGAAAATATTAATTGGGGAAAGTTGGAGATTCCTGAGGAGTTTAAACAAGAGCCCTTAGAGTTAAAACCATTACCCATCGGTCTGGAATATGTGACCCTCAAACATGGGAAATCGGTGGTCATTAACGCAAAGCTTGTACCCATGCAAAAAGAAAGTTTGCTAAGGATGATAAACAAGTGGTCAACCGCCTTTGCTTGGTCGTACCTTGAACTAATCAGAATAGACCCTTGGATATGCCAGCATAGGATTTATACAGACCCCTCTATGAAACCTCGCAAGCAACCCCAGAGGCGATTGAACCCAAAACTAAAAAAAATAGTGAAAGAGGAGCTAGAGCAACTTCTCAAAGTAGGGTTCATTTACCCTATCGCTGACAGCGAATGGGTTAGTCCTCTTGTCATCGTACTGAAAAAGGGAGGTAAATGGAGGGTATGTATAGATTTTAGGCTATTAAATATGGCAACATTCAAAGACCACTTCCCACTACCATTTGTGAACCAAGTCTTAGACACTATTGCAGGGCATCGCTATTACAGTTTTTTGGATGGATATAGTGGATACAACCAAATACGAATTGCACCAGAAGACCAAGCCAAAACAACGTTCACCAGTCCTTGGGGAATGTTTGTGTACAAACAAATGCCTTTTGGCTTGTGTAATGCACCTACCACGTTTCAACGATTAGTTCTAAGCATCTTTCAACAGCAAATAGGTAACGGAGTAGAAGTCTTCATGGACGACTTCTCCACTTATGGGACGAGTTTTGATCAAGCCCTCAACCGGTTAGAGCAAGTATTGAAATGATGTGTTGAAACCAACCTCAAGCTCAACTGGTAGAAGAGCCATTTGATGGTTCAAGAGGGCATCGTTCTAGGGCACAAAATTTTACAATCAAGAATTGAGGTAGACCCAGAAAAAATTAAAGTCATCCAAGGAATTACCCGACAACCAGAAACTGTTAAAGACATTAGGTCATTCCATGGACACACTGGCTACTACAGGAGGTTTATTGCGAACTTTTCCAAAGTTGCCAAACCGTTGGTAGAATTAACAAAAAAAGATGCACCATTCGAATGGACCCAGGAATGTGAACAAGCATTCCAAGATCTCAAATAGAGGCTTGTGGAAACTCCCATTCTACAAGCATCTAACTAGTCTAGACTGTTCCATATCATGACCGATGCATCCAATTATGCTTTAGGAGCTATACTGACACAACTAGATGAAAAAAAATGACCTTATTACATCCACTGTGCTAGTAAGAGTATCACCGGTGCACAGCTTAACTACACGACTACAGAAAAATAATTAATCGCTGTTGTGTTTGCATTGGATAAATTTAGGCACTATGTATTGGGTTACAAGATATATATCCATATAGATCATAGTGCAATTAGGTTCCTTATGAATAAGCCAATGGTTAGCACACGTATCATACGTTGGCTAGTGATTCTTCAGGAGTTCGATTTAACTATTGTAGACCGCAAAGGTACCAAGAACGTATTCGCCAATCACCTATCTCGATTGCGTTGGGACAACAAAGAGGATGAATATGCAGTATTTGACCATTTTCCTGATGAAACCCTCTTTGCTGGCATAATAAATAATCAACCCATGAAAGTAAATTGGTATAGTAGCATTCTCACTTATCTCACTTCACAACAAATACCATAGAAATTAGACTTTAGGAAGAAACAACAGTTCCTTCACAAAATCAAGTACTTCATGGAAATTCAGGGACACCTTTATAAAGTCTATCCTGATGGCTTGGTTCAATGGTGTGTACCCGATCTAGATCAATTAAAAGTTCTCCAGGATGCTGATGAGGGCCCCTGTGGGGGTCATTATGCTGGGAGACAAACAGCCACTAAGGTCCTGCTCATAGGATATTATTGGCCAATATTATTTCGGGATGCCCATTGTTTCGCCCAATCTTGTGAATGCTGCCAATGTGATGGGGGAATGACTACTAGAATGGATGGTCCACAACAATGGATTCAACCTTTAGAACCCTTCGATATCTAGGGAATAGATTTTATGGGGATTACACCGATGTCCAACAGAAAGGCATATATAATCATCGCTGTTGATTACTTAACCAAATGGGCTGAAGCAGCAGCTGTAACAGACTGCACATCATCTATAGCTGCATGATTTGTACAACAACAAATCATTAACAGGTTTTGTGTTCCACATGCACTCATTTCTGATAATGGAACGCACTGTACAAGTGCAACCTTTCAAAAATTGATGCAATGCTTAGGGGTTGAACATAAATTTACCACACCTTACCACCCCCAAGCCAATGGTCAAGCTGAGGTTACTAATAGGGAGATTACAAGAATTTTAACATGAACAATTAGCAAATTTAGGTGAGACTAGAGCATGAAACTGAATGACGCCCTTTGGGCGTATCGTTCTAGTTGAAAGCTCCCTACAGGGTATTCTCCCTATGAGCTTGTGTACAGAAAACTTCCAAAACTCCCTATCCAGAATGAGCTCCGTACACTGTCCATGACTTGCGAACTTCACCTGGATCTCAACCTAGCACAAAAAAAAATGGTTAGCAACGTTAAACGTGTTAGAAGAGAATAGATTGGTTGCGCTATCGTTAAATGAGTTGCACAAGGCACACAGTAAACAATGGCATGACTTAAGAATCTAAAGGTTTAGGTACCAACCAGGAGATAAGGTCCTTTACTGGAACCCCACACATGTACCCCAACGTACAAAGTTTCAAACTTTGTGGGAAGGACCTTATATTATCCATAATACCTTCCCCTCTGGAGCCATGATGATCTATAAGCCTGGTAGCCTAGACAAAAGGTTATTAGTTAATGTGCAACAAACAAAACCTTTCCGTGAATTTGCACCAGCCAATACAAGTTTCGCTTCCACCAGTGGTCAACCTCGCTTGTTATTTCAGATCTCTCCCTTACAACTTAGTCATGGGGGAGATGGCCCCCTACGCTAACCATATGGGGCCCTCAGTTCTTTTAAGTTTTTTTTTTTACACATTTTTGTTTTACAAAGTTATTTAACTTTTCTAATTTTTGTTTTACAACATAGTTACACTTTTCCATTTTTTGTGTGAGTGTGTGTATGTGTCCACCCTATAAGTTTGTCCCATAATAAGTGTTCGGACTGATGGTATGAACTGTTTTCATATTGATTGCTAATGTTTGGTTTTTACCTTTAAGTCACAATGTTGATACTAAGGTATGTTTCTTTTGATATGGCAGGCAATGAGATCACTTCATCCTTCCATCCACCAATTTTTATGGTTTCTCTTGGCTTGGAAATGTACAGTTTCCTTCTCATAAGAACTTTAATGAATCCGTGACTGGGTATTTCTCAAACGAAGGAAGGACTCAAGGATTGAAAAGGGTGTGACTTCAAGGGAACTTGATGCTTTTGTGTTGGTCATTCTCTTGGGTGCTTAGATGTTTCTTCTTGAGTTTTCTTACCATTCCGATGTTACCCAATTATCGGAAGCTGAGACAATAAAAATAAGAAGTCTTTGCATGGTGTGGTTCTCATGCATAAAAACACAAAACACAAAAAACAAAAAAAAAATGAAGAAAGTGAGAATTCAAAGCACACCCCTTAGACGAAATAAAATTTGGGCTACAAGCACTAGTTATGGAACCAAAAGTGTTCCCTCTAACTAAGGCCCTTCTCATTTCCCATTGCCTCCTTTGTTTCATCAGAATGGTGGTGGCTCTTTGGAGATGCATCCTTGTTATCCAAGTGGATGATTTAACCGAATGCATTGATGCGAAGCCGCTGGAAGTGGTTGGTTTGAGGCTAGAGTTGGAATGAGACTTGCCAAGTCACATTAATCATCAAACACACAAGGGGTTGTACACCACCTTGTTCTTGATATTCCATTCTCTTCTCTCCTCTCCATCCTTCTCTCCATTGTTCACCTCATTGCCGGTTGTATCATTAGTGTATATATTTTGGTTGATGCATTATTTTCTTTTCGGTAAATTCTTGTGGTTAAGACTTTAACTCTTGTTCCAAAAGACATTTCCAGAGCCTATGAACTCTTTGAATGTGGGTTTGTCAGGGCATTAACGGCATGCGCCTGCTTTGGGGAGGACCCACTGACATTCCTATTTGGTGCATTCGTTAACTTCTTTTCCTTAACATTTTGCAATTACTAATTATTTTGTTCATTCCCATCTTGACATCCATCTCACTGATGTTTTCAATTGTTCCTTTTTATCTATCTTTCTTACTCCTTTTCCTTCTTCATTCTAACGCTATCGGAGGTTTGCGATTAGTCATGGGGGTACAGGACCCACTTTTTCGCTTTTCTCCTAGCCCCAAAATTTTTGTTTTTCTTCCTAACCCCTATACCTTCAGTAGTCATCAGTAACATCTTCCCAGGTCCATAGTAGCCATACCACAACCTAGCCATTGGACTTACACCGAAGCAAGGTATTAATTACATGATGATTCATTTACACTTGCTAATATATGATTGTGTTGTGTGTGCAGGTCGCGATCATGCAAACAACAGATTGGATCTGGAGTTGGAGCAAACACTTGGAATGGAGTAACACTGAAGTAGCTATGCAGGGAGCAAGATCGATGGCGCGCTTATGGATGGACAACGAAAAGCGCAATCTTGGTGTTGGCAGCAACAACAGTTCTTTCTATCTCTCTCTTTCTCTCAAGCTGCCAACAAAGGCCTGATGTCATTGTAATAAGGTGTTCACCTTTGTTGTTATGAACACCAGTTTTGTCAAGTCTTGTAAGAATGATCCATTCACATGCCATCCCATTAGTTCCATTCCCCTCAATAATTCCATACCTTCCCGATATTATTGTAAGGAACTCGAGGATGAGTTTTCATTCAGTCATGGGGGTATGATGAGACGCAATATGCACAAGCTGCGATATCATGGCTGTCGCGATATCGTGGCCGCCGCGATATCATGTTGTCCCCTGCGATATCGCGTACGCGATATCGCAGTCCGTCGCCAAATCTATAAATAAGAGGTGGCACTCCCCTCATTTCCCAATCCTAGCTAGAAGTAGCGAAGCTCTGGTAGTTTGATCACTCCAGAGTTAGATTAATTTTCCATGTGCCCGCAGTAGGAGTCCTAGAGTGAACGACTCTTTATTCGAGCAACATTGTACCTGAACGCAAGTTGTGTACGGCAATAAAGACGAAGTTGATTAGATAAACCTTGTAGTGCATGGATAGAATTTTATTTATTGTTATTTATTGCTTTCCTAGAGTGCGGTATGAGTACAACTTGATTACAAGCATCTAAGGATGTGTACGGCTAGTCAAGGAATCGGCTGCTCGTCGCATGCGGTATGAGTACGACTTGATTACGAGCATTGTGACTACTTGGTAACCTAGTAGTGTATTCCAAAATCTACACTTGGTAATCCCAGTGGTTGTCCCAGTGTGTACGGCTAGTGAAGGAATCGGCTGCTCATCGCACTTAGGCTAGTTAGGTTCTCTCACCCTTCACTCCTAGAACGTGGGGTAAGTATGACTTGGCTACGAGCACCTATGGGTGCGTACGGCTAGTCAAGGAATCGGCTGCTTATCACACTTTGGCTAGTTAGGTGCCTTAGTACGACCACTTCGAGCACATGCGTTACGTGTGGGGATCCCAGTAATGATTAGTGTTTGGTAGCCATAGTTGCATCGGTTCAGGGTGTGTACGGTAAGTGGGAACGGATGCTGATGCTAATTAATATAGACTTAGGTCCTTAGTTAGAGTAGTTAGTTCTCTCAACCCTTCACCCTTTAGCATAGGAGATAAACCTGAAAAGACCAAGAAAATCATATACCTCAGACTTACTTGACCATACACCGTGACAACAACAAGTAAGTTTGGGAAGACAACGAATGATTAACCCCAAGTGTTCCATGGGGCATTTAGGCATTTAGTCTACGGAGTTCGACCGGATCGACGTGATATGCTCGTTTCGTATGATTGAGTGTAGGGGTACCTCGCCACTCATCAATAAGTATCTTGAAACTAATACATACAATTTTATGCAAATAATAATAACGATGGAATTGAGAATGAGGAGAAAATGGAGAATACAAATGGAAAATAGCTAGAAATTGAAGAAGAGATTGAAGATAAGAAAGACTCCTAATGAAGGTAGATTATAATATCTCATTCCTAATCACAAAGAAGAGTTGTACTATAAGATGTAAACTATGTAATTAACCTATCGATGAAGGGATGCCTTGTTATGAGGAGATGTAATTATTCATGATAACCTTTGTGGACTTGACCTATGACATTTAAGACCAGAAACTTAAAGGTTATCCCAACATGGAGTTGCAAAGCCAATGATGGTGAGTGATAAGAGCCAAATAAAGTAAAATAAGAAGGAACTAATTACCCCTTTGGCCTTATGGTCTAACCATGGTAGTAGTTCTGGATTACCTCTAGGTGTTCTAAATATCATAGGAAGATAATCCTAGAATCCTTATTTCAACACTCATTCCTATTACATTTATCATTAATAAAGGTCATTTTTCTTCTTTTCTTGTATATTGAACTGCTATTCATTTCCTTTTAATCACATTATTCAAGTTCCAAGCAAAGAATCATCATTAATCCTTAACATCCATGAATGTGATGTTATAGATACTATTTTAAACAACCTATTTCTCCTAATGGTTTTGCTACCCATACCTCTACTTACTACTACTATCCTTATGAATGCCATGGACCTATACTAACTTATGCAAAATTACTATCCTTCTTAGAACTTTGACACTCTTATCCCACTTGTGCCACCACCAATAATGTTGGAAGAATAGCCACAAAAACCTTAATTGAAGATTATCCTCCATGCTATTAACATATAAATAAATGATAGTTCTAGTAGTTATGAGTATAAGCCTTAGAAATGCTCTTTCTTCAATATGGCTCCCATGTTATGAATGAAACTAGTAGAGCTCCTAGCCCATCAAAACTAGTAAAAGGGCTATGTAATGCAACTCCCTTCCTCATAACAACAACACTTCTAATCCTATGCAAAAGCCAACATCCATTTTCAATCTAAATTAAGATATGAAAACTTTCATGCTTATTCACATGGTAAATGACTATATTAAGGTAATATCTCTTCTCAAAAAGAGAAAAAACTTAAGAAGTCCCTTGATCTATTTGTAGGTTGTCAGAAATCCATCATGTAAAGCTCTATTAGACTTAGGTTTAAGCATTAATCTATTCTCAAAAGAAATGTACAAAGCTTGGAATCTACCACCACTTAAAAAATGCAATATTATGTTGAAGCTTGTAGATCAATCCATCAATGTTCTTGTGGGAAGGGTTAATGATGCGGTAACCACTATTTCTTGATGGTCGTACCTAGTAGATTTCCTCATAATCAATGTGGATAATAGTAAAGGTAAATTCCTAATCATTATGAGAAGAGCTTGGCTTATCACCATCGATACTAAGTTTGTAATTGATGAGTGGCGAGGTACCCCTACACTCAACCATACAAATATGAGCGTAACACATGCGATCCGGTCGAACTCCGCAGACTAAGTGCCTACACGCCTCATGGAACACTTAAGGTTAACTATTCGTTGTCTTCCCAGACTTACTTGTATTTGTCATGGTGTATGGTTAAGTAAGTTCGAGGTATATGATTTTTATGTCTTTTCTATTTTATCTCCTATGCTGATAAGGTGAAGGGTTGAAGAGACTAATTAACTAACTTTAACTAACCAACTAAACCTTAATTATCCTAGCGTCAACATCTGTTCCCACTTACTGTTCACACCCTAAACCGATGCAACCTTGGTTACCAAACGCTAATCGTTGCTAGGATCACCAAGTGTAACGCACATGCTCGAAGCGGTCGTACTGAGGCATTTAACTAGGAGAGAAGGGTTGAGAGAGATTTAATTACTAATAAATCATTTAAATGGTAAATAGTAAATAACAATAAATAAAGTCCTAATTAGCCTATTCCATGCACTGCAAGGTTTATCCAAGAAGCTCGTCTTTATTGCCGTACACAAACATGTGTTTAGGTGCAATATTTGCTCGAATAAAGATTTGTTCACTTTGGAGCTCCTACTGTGGGCACATGGAAAATATTCTATCTTTGGAGAGGTAAAAATGCCAAAGTTTTCCTAAGGGTCTAGATCTAGATGAGAAAACAAGGGAGAGCTACCTCTTATTTATAGACTTGGCGACACACCACGATATCGCGTACGCGATATCGCGTGGGATGCAATATCACATACACGATATCACGTGGGATGCGATATCACGGCAACCGCAATATTGCGTACATGATATCGCATCCCATCATACCCCCATGACTGAATGAAAACTCATCCTTGAGTTCCTTACAAAATATTGGGATGGTATGGGATTATTGACTCAAATGGAACTAATGGGATGACATGTGAACGGATCATCATTACAAGACATGAATAAATTGGTGTTCATGACAACAAGAGTGAACATCTTATTACATTGACATCAGGCCTTATTTGGCAGTTGAAAAAGATAGAGAAAGAAGTTTTGCTACTTCCAACACCAAGATTGCGCCTTTTGTTGTTAATCCATAAGCACGCCATCGATCTTGCTCCTTGCATAGCTACTTCAGCATTGCTCCATTCCAAGTGTTCCCTCCAAATCTAATCCATTGTTGTATGATTGCCATATGCACACACAACACAATCTTTATATTAACAAGGGTAAATGAATTTTTAATGTAGTTGATACCTTGCTTTCTGTGAAAGGTCTATTGGCTAGGTTGTGGTATGGTTGATTGAGGATCTAGAGATATAATATTGATGACTATAAAAGGTGTAGGGGTTAGGAGAAAATCGAAAAAATTAGGCCCTATACCCCCATGACTAATCGCAAACTTCCGGTAGTGATAGAATGGAGAAAGAAAAGGAATAAGAAAGATGGAGAAAAAGAGACAATGAAAACATCAATGAAATGGATGTCAAGATGGAAATGAACAAAATAAAACTGATTACAAAAATGTTAAGGGAAAGAATTTAACTGGTGCACCAAATAGAAATGTCAATGGGTCCTCCCCAAAGTAGGCTCATGCCCTTAATGCCCTGCCAAACCCACATTCAAAGAGTTCGTAGGCGCTGGGAATGTCTTTTGGAACAAGAGTTAAAGTCTTAATTGCAAGAATTTACCAAAAAGAAAATAATGCATCAACCAAAATATATGCTAATGATACAACCAGCAATGAGGTGAACAATGGAGAGAAGGATGGAGAGAAGAGAATGGAATGGAATCCCAAGAATAAGGTGGTGTACAACCCCTTGTGTATTTGATGATTAATGTGACTTAGCAAATCCCATTCCAAATCCAGCCTCAAACAAACCACCTCCAATGACTTCGCATTAATACATTCGACCAATCCATCAGTTGGAAGCAACAAGAATGCCTTCTCTAAGAGTCACCACCATTCCGATGAAATGAAAGAGGAGAAGAATGGGAAGTGAGAAGGGCCTTAGTTAGAGGGAACATTTTTATTTTGAGTTCCATAACCAGTGCTTGTAGCCCAAAGAATTATTTTGTCTAAGGGGTGTGCTTTGAATTCTCACTTTTCTTTTTTCTTTTTTTCTTTTTTTCTTTTTTTTATGTGTTTATGCATGAGAATCATACCATGTAAAGACTTTGTTATTTTTATTCACTCAGCTTCCTGATAATGCGACAGCATTAGAACGGTACGAAAACTCAAGAAGAAAACATCCAAGTACCCAAGAGAATGGCCAACACAAAAGCATCAAGTTCCCTTGAAGTCACACCCTTTGCAATCCTTGAGTCCTTCCTTAGTTTGAGAAATGCCTAGTCACCGATTCGTTAATAGTTCTTATTAGAAATGGACTGTACATTGCCAAGCTAAGACAGACCATAGAAATGGTGGATGTATGGATGAAGTGAACTTAGTGCCTACTATATCAAAAGAAACATACCTTAGTATCAACATCATGACTTAAAGGTAAAAACCAAACATTAGCAATCACAATAAAAATAATTCATACCATCATGAAGAACACTTATTGGGTGACAAACTTACAAGGTGGGTTACACACGTGCACACACACACACAAAATGAAAAAGTATAACGATGTTGTAAAACAAAAATAAGAAAAGTTAAAGGAATTTGTAAAATAAAAAATGTGTAAAACAAAAACATGTAAAACAAAAACGTGTAAAACAAAAATGTGTAAAACAAAAACGTGTAAAAAAAAATGTGTAAAACAAAAACTTAAAAAGAACTGAGGGCCCCAAATGATTAGCATAGGTGACCATCTCCCCCATGACTAAATGGAAAGGGAGAGATCCGAAATAACAAGCGCCTGTTTGAATTTCTTAGAAGTGTCCAACTTCTCCCAATTGATGTTCTTAGATTAAGGGGTGGAAGTTGGCGACGCTCATATTCCGATGTATCTATGCCTTCATTATGGGCATGAGTATTTCCCTAGTTCATTCCATGCATATTTGTCAGTTGCTCTTTTGACTAGCTATCAACCATGGGATGTCTACTACTTGTTGTGTGGTTGCTACATACAGGCATCTTTGTCTCAAAGTTTCAAGGGCATACCTGTTGCATGGAGGAGATGTCGAAAATTCCTCCATGTCATCACCAGATGAGTCACTATATGTGATGCATGGAACTTTCTTCTTCTCGATCTTTCCATAAATATTTACCTTAGATATTTCCAAAGAAAGATCATGGATCCCTAGGCATGTGTCTATTGTACTTAGCCATGCCCTCCCCATTATAATTGAGAAGTCCCCTTCATTGTTGTTGACTTCAATCACCAGGAAATCAGCTGGGTATGACCAACCACACACAGTGGTAACGATGTCCTCCACAAATCCCAAGGGAATGGTTATGGACTGGTCAGCCAGCTCTAGTTGGATGTTGCTCTTCTTAAGTTAGGGTAAGTTCCAGGCTTGATACATTTCTCGTGAAATTAAGTTGACTCCAGAACTTGAGTCAAGAAGAGCCTTATGAGGTTCGTTCCCAGTGACTAGGAGGTAGATTAAGGGACTTCCAGGGTTAGATAACTTCCTGGGAAGGTGGCCTACCTTGATCCAGTCAGTTATAGTATGTGTTAACATAACCATATGCGTTAAGCTCTGTTATTGGACTAAAGGGTGCTCCGAAGCCTTATATGTTGGAGGAGTGATCACAGACTCAACCACTTATTGTAGTGAGAGCTTGTCTGGGCTTTTGGTTTTAAAGAAAGGTCTTCTCTTTTTGGGGTTGTTAGAACCAGTAGTGGGTTGAATGTTTACGGCTCTCGTAGCATTGCGTTGCTGAAGTTGAGTGGGGAGTTCCCCTTGCATTGTTGGAGTAGGAGGTGTTATGGGAACTACCGGTGGAAGAGGTGTGGATAGATTAGGAGGATGGTATGGGTATGGAGCGTCTCCCAAAGGAGAAGGAGTCCTTCTAAAGTACTCCCAAACTTGGTAGTGATGTTGGGGAGATGTGTGACTCATGGAGTCACTTGGAGAAATTGGCTGCTGCACGTAGTATCCATAAGGATCGAGTTGCCAGTAAGGGTATTGTTGTTTCGGCGGTGGCATCCCCCATGACTGTGGGTATTTCCACTACTGATGTTGCCCGATGGGTTGTGGTGGAGTTCCACTTAGATAGTATGTCAATGGTTGGTGGAACTATCTTGGGTTACCTTGAGGATAAGGTAACCTCCGAGGTGTCTTCCGTCTGTTGAGTCTCGGGTTAAGTGCATACACCCCAGACTCTTGTAGATGTGAGATGATCGAACAACATCCTTTGGGATGGTCATATTAGCAGATCTCACATCCACCATCATCGTCTGAATCCGAATCCACAACTTCATTAGAGATAGTTATTTTCCCCTTACCCTTGTCACGTGCAGGGCCTGAAACTCTCCACTTTTTCTTGTCCTTGTCACTACTTTGTTCCTCCTTAGACTCCTCTACAATCTTTAGGACAGTTTCAATTTTACTATCTACGGAGCTCCATACTTCATCTACCTTAGCCGATACTTCCATTGTTAATTTTTTAAGCAGAAAGGTTTTTTTGTTCACCAACTCTTTGAGTGGTGACTCATCCTCTTCATTGCAAAATCTCACTCCCTTCCTTCGAAGAGAGGGATCACGATTATATTCTTCCATACTTTCCCCTTTTTCGTAGCTCCCCTTCTTCTTTGGCTACTTGTTCCAACAAGTGATAAATCTCATGGGATCTAAGATCTGATAGTCTCCCTTGGGCATAAGTCCCAAGGGTTCTCCTAATTTCATACCTTAGCCCATCTATGAGATCGCTAAGTTGATCCTGCTATGCGTAACCATGGCCCAAGAAATGATGTAACAATGCGTAGTAGCAGCCCATGGCAGCATCCAAGGGTTCATGATTCCCTTGCTTCCATCCTTGAATCTTCTTATGCAACTTAGACACTCTAGATTACATTTGATACTTATTGTTGTAGAGTTCTAACATCGTACTCCACCTCTTGATGGTTTCCAGCTCTAAGGACCAGTACCAACTCTTTGCTTCTTTTATGAGTGTCCTAGAAAACAACTTTAGTTTATGCCACTTATTTTCTATGTTTTGCAAGGCGCAGACATCATGGAATGCCTATAAATGATTTTTTGAATCCGCGTTGTATCCCCCTTCGAAGAGTGGGATGTTGTTCATGTCTAAGCGCTTGATCTGACTATCCTTTTGATGCCTTGTTGGTATTCTTACTGCCTCCGTTATGTCTAGCATGCTTCAGGTGGCAAGTAGGGGTTCGTCATGATCATCTCTTTCATGATGTCTATGATGTCTTTGTTGTTCCCTACTTTCCCTTCGTTCATGCCTTGATTCTCTTGATTGTCCTCATCCTCTCTCTCGACTCTCTCGTCGAGGTCTCTCATTTCTCTCACCTTTATCCTCTCCGTTATGCTCTCGATGACTGTGCCCTAATGTGGAAGGAGAGGGTGAATGATGTGTTGAAGGAGAAGAAGAAGGAGAACCATCACCATGATGATGTTTCTTGCCTTCTCTTCTATGGCTTCAGCCCCGATCGTGATGACGATCTGAGTGCCCGTCCTTGTCATGTGTTTTTGTTCCCTTAGTGAATAGCTGGTGTTCATGGGGATCAGAACCAGGGT
>MNCI01007206.1:382712-459977 GCA_015680685.1 Gnetum montanum
AGGTGAAGGGTTGAAGAAACTAATTAACTAACTTTAACTAACTAACTAAGCCTTAATTAACCTAGCATCAGCATCCGTTCCCACTTATCATTCACATCTTGAACCAATGCAACCTTGGTTACCAAACGCTAATCATTGCTGGGATCACCAAGCGTAACGCATGTGCTCGAAGCGGTCATACTGAGGCACTTAACTAGGAGAGAAGGGTTGAGAGAGATTTAATTACTAATAAAGAATTTAAATGGTAAACAATAAATAAAGTCCTAATTAGCCTATTCCATGCACTGCAAGGTTTATCTAAGAAGTTCATCTTTATTGCTGTACACAAACATGTGTTCAGGTACAATATTTGCTCGAATAAAGATCCGTTCACTTTGGAGCTCCTACTGCAGGCACATGGAAAATATTCTATCTCTGGAGAGGTAAAAATGCTAGAGTTTCCTTAAGGGTCTAGATCTAGATGAAAAAACAAGGGAGAGCTGCCTCTTATTTATAGACTTGGCGGCGCACTGCGATATCGCAAGGGACGATGCGATATCGCGATGGACAATGCGATATCATGGAGGATGTGATATTGTGTACGTGATATTGTGGCCCATGCGATATCACATCCCATCAGTCATCTAACACATTTCCTTGAACATTGCAAAGAAAATTAAATATCGCACTATGAAGAGGTAAAAAATTCCATGCATTACTTATAATGATAAAGGTTGAAGCCATGGGTCAAAAGTCCAAAGCATAAAAACAACTAATATACCAACCCCCCAAAAAAATTAAAAAATAAGTGCATGTATAAAAACATGTCTACACAATAGCCACTAAACTAAATGATACCCAATGATGAGGAAACAAAAGCACTAAACCATTAAAAATATGCATGGAAACATCTAGCCCACTTATCAACTCTTGTTCTAGGAATGAACCCATAGAGAACTAAAAAAATTGCATCCTCCCCCATAATCATATATAAGAAGAAAATGATGAATAAGAAGACATAAAAATTAAAATAGAAAATCAAAAAAAAATATATTTCTAGAATTTCTAAAATATAAATACTTTCTAGTCCAAAAAGATATTTGTCTTCATATGATCAAAATGTAATTATTATCAATGTTAAACAGGATAAATCACTAAAGATGATAAACATAAAATCACTAAAGATGATAACAAGAAAAATATAAATCACTAAAATGATAAACATAAAATCTATTATTTATAATCTAGGAAATGTGTAGTTCATTTTTTCAATGCTTGCCTATGCATTTAGTCATGGGGGATATGTCCCATTTTGAATCAAAAAGTGATAAGTACATTTTCACTTTTTTGTTTTACAATTTTTTATTGTTTTTCTATTTTTGACATTTTTGAAATTTTTTGTCATTTTCCTGTTACTTCAAAATTTTTTAATTCTTAGTAAACTTTTCATTTCTTTATAACTTTCTATTTTCTTGAGTTATTTACTTTATCCTTGGTAGATATTTCTTGTGGTTTTGTTAATAATATTATCAATCATGATGTAAGACTCAACACCATGAGTTGAAATTTTCTTTATGACATTAAACTATAGAAGAAATCATTACACATAGTAGTTGAATTATGTCATTTTTACTACAATAATAGCGACTTTCATGGAACAGTAATTGATCACAAATTATCAAGCTTGATTGTTTGTGCAATGTGATAAAAGTTATAGAAAAATTTTGGTATACTTGCATAATGCATATGAGCTAAGAATTATCATGCCATGGTACTAAAGCCCTAAGTCAAAGATAATTCCAGAAGAAATTTTCAAAGAAATATTGAGGACATTAAACTCATTTGATCAAATATTATTCGTAGAATGGAATTTTTTGCCTATTTCACTCATGAAGTGTTAGTTAGTTCAAGAAGCTAGTGTTTCAGGTTAAATCCAACAATGCACAGAAAATAAAATTAGCTACTAAAGACAAAACTTTAGCGAGTTTGTCCTAATTTCAATGGACATTTTTCTATTTCTAGTCAAGGTGAGACTTTTTTAAAATGATTTTGTTGAATTGAAAGATCAATTTCAACTCAAGAAGGAACTTGGGCACAGAAAAGCTTTATCATTTTAGGCAAAAGGGGCTTGATTTAATGCAAAATAAATTCTTCCAAGTCATTTCAAATAAGTGGAATAGAATAGTAGAACTAAATATTAGCTTTATAAAAGATTTTAAGGACTATTTAAAAATTAATCAATTATGAAAAGAGGAAATTCATTAAATATAATTACCACATCAACTCATATAAGAAGCTCATAGAACTAAGATTAACTCTACAAAATAGTTTTTCTTAAGTTAGCTTTGTAGAATTAAAGCATGAGGAAAGATTAAAATTTATTTTCTTTGTAAAACCCATGGAATACGTAAGCTATCTTATTAAGGAAGTTAGTGGAATCATAAACTAATTCTACAAAAAGAATAGAAGTAGCTTAATGTACCATGTCGTTACTCAAGGGAAGAGCTCAAAATTAAGTATTGATTGTAGAACCAAAATATGGTACTACAAGCAAGTGCAAAAAATGATTTTGCCAAATTAGTTTTATTCAAATGGAAAGATTCGTAGAATGGAAAAATGGTTCTACTAGAATACACTTTTTGGCTCTACCACATTGGCTCATTGCATGGTACAATTGCGTAGAGTTTAAAAAGGATTCTATGAAAGGACTATACAAACAAACTCTTAAGAAACACCAGATGCTCACTTACACCTTCCCAGGTTAAATATTTTGATGAAAAATAAAGAAAAAAATTTGGTTCTATGAAGAGAGATAAAGGTGGTTCTACAAATTATGCTATCCTAAAGTAACTTTGTATGTACAAATAATCTAATTTCTTGCTTTGACAAGTTACCAATCAAAGTGACATCATGCATTATAATATAGGAGTTTGAGTTACATGGTTTGTAGAACCAAAATTAGGTTGTATGAGCAAGTGTAAAATTGGCTCTACCACATCAAATCCTCTATAGAATCCATATTTGGCTCTACAAACAAGCTTAATACTAGTTCTACATGCCACGTCATTAGAATGCAGTAAAATAAGATAGTATGAATCAAAATTTGGCTCTACAAAAAATCCCATTTTTACCTCTTCAAAGTTAGCATTTGAAGTGCTGATAAGAGAAACTAAAGTATATGATTCATAGAATCAAAAATAGGCTTTACAAACAACTTTCAAATTAGTTTTACCACATCAGCTCTAGAGAAAGTGCACCACTCATGGAGTTAAAATTTGGTTCTACAAGTGAACATGAAAATGAATCCACCATGTTGGCTTATTCATAGCATCAATTTATAGAGCTGAAACTCAGCCTTAAGAAGAAGCCTAAAATTGACTCTATCATGTCAGTTCCTGAAACGTTAATTACTCCATTAAGCCTAGTTTGTTTTCAAAAGAAAGCTTTAAAGGTTTTTCCACAATAGCTTTCATGAAGAGGAAGTTCCTAAGATCAAAATAATTCAAAATAACAAATGGCTAGAACAAAAGGAACATTACTTGTAGTGCTAAAATTTGGTTCTACAAGCAAGCACAAAAATGTTTCAATCATGTTAGCCCATAGACCCAATTTATGAAGCCAAAATTTAACTCTAAAAATGGTATTAAAAATAGTACTACCACATCAACTTTGGAGAAAGAGCATCACTCATAGAGCTTAAAATTGGTTCTACAAGGTAAAGCCAAAAATAGTTCTACAAAACTACATTGAGATGAACAAAGCTCACTTTAAAACCATCAAGGATTCTAAGCTTAATTCACCCACATGTGCATTATATATTAATACAGCTTGACATACAATATGACTTATAAGATCAATTTCTAGCTCTACGAAGAAATTCTATGACCAATTCTCCACATTAGCTCTTTTACAAAAGAAATACATAGAACCCAAAGTCAACTCTACAAGCAAGCTAACATCAATGTCACTCTACATCAATACCTTTTCTTTCTTTAAGTACTTACAATAGTTCAACCTAAATATTTGTCAACTTTAACAATGGATCAATGTCACATAGTTAGAGCTAGAAGTATAAGAAGTAGACTTATTTAGCTTTGATGAAGATCATGATTTAATAGAAAAATTAGGCTTTCAATCCATAGAATCAATGCAAAAATGGTAAGAGATATATGAGAAAATAGGGTTCCATAAGCTTGTCTTCAAGACTAGGACAAACCTCATCAAAGATGTCCTAAATTTCTTAATTACAGAAATAATATATGAAAAAGATAAGCTATGACTCTGGGGAAATACAAAGTGCTACATTGATATCAACATCAAGAAAGCATTTGAGCTTTATGGAATCATAGAGCTAGATATTACAAAGATATAAGCTCATCAATTCAATGAGGAAGTACTGAGTGGTAAGTTCTGTAGCCATACTAAATTTGGAAGAACTATCAAGCTACCACTGAGTAATCTAGCAAAGGCCTAGGGATATAGGAGCATCATTCTAAAGGATTTAGAGCTTAAGTTCTCTCATAGAATTTTCATTTTAGCTTTTAATTTTTATTCTAGCTATGAAATTAATTTAGTCACAAATTATCATGTTTGGGCTTTAGTAGCTTTAGAAAACAAGAGGCATTTCATTTCCATTTAGTATATGAATGATGCATTGCAACATAGCCTTTTATAGATTCATGAACAAGGGATTTAATTGAATCCTAGATCATTTTTTTTAGATTAACTATTAAGTGAAGTTCTGAAGACTAAGAGAATGGCCCCAATTGTTATTGATTACACATCAAGAAATAGTGCTCGTCCTGAAGATCCATGTTATAATTTCTTCCCAGTTGTCTATCGAGAAGCTACTTTGATGCATAAGCTTTAGAGTTCTTAATTAATTGTGTATATCTCAATTTAATCAAGTTAATTTTAGGGGTTTTCCCCCCATGAATCAATTAAGATCCATGTTATGATTTCTTCCCAGTTGTCTATCGAGAAGCTACATTGATGCACAAGCTTTAGAGTTCTTAATTAATTGTGTATATCTCCATTTGATCAAGTTAATTTTAGGGGTTTTCCACCATGAATCAATTAACAATTCATCAATAAAATAAGGGGAAAATATCATGGAACTATCTTTCTACATGCTCATTATATCCAAATTCTCATAGTAGGTTTTGAAGGGAAGGCCTTTATGTTACCTAGATTTGTGACTCCATATTAGACAACTTTGGAAGTAAGGCATCAAATGAGGAAAATTCCTTTGTGGCATGATTATAAGCATAAGGAGGCTTTTCCTCTAAAATTTTGTTTTTAAAAATTTAACAACTTAGGGCATCTAAGAGCAATGACCAGGAGATACAGAGAGTAATGTAGTTTTTCTCTAGCTTCAAGAAGAATATATTCAAATGCTAATACTAGAAAGGTCCATCAACCAAATGAAATAGATGTAGTTTATTTTAAATCAATTGATATAAAGGTAAATAATGCTAAAGATGAAGCTCCAGCATAATTAAAGAGGAGTCTATTGATGAAGTTGTTGGTTATAATCTATGATGCTCCAATCATCGACATATGTAGATGGATGGAGATAAAGATCATTCATTAGCTAGAGACCTCTTAGAATAATATTTGGCCAAGATGGAAGAAAATTATTTTTCTTGAAAACTACTAAAACCAAAGGAAGCAATACTAGAGGAAAGGTTTCCCTTAGCTAGAGTTGACTATGCTAGAGTCATAGACATGAGAAAAGAAAAATTCAAGCATGTGAAGGCTAAAAGGAAGCTATAGGAAAAGTAATTGCTAAAGCAATAGAAATTGAAAGAATTGCAATAGTAGTACCTTTGAAGCAATAGAAACTGATAGAGTGACAACAATATCAATTATAGCAATAACAAGGAAGCTCATCCTTAACCCTTAACTCTCCATTAGAATGTATAATGAGAGGAGTAGTTGAGTCCTTCAGAGTGAAAGAAAAAGAAGGTCATATCATCCTTAGCAAGAAGCTACCCACAAAGCTAGAGATGAAAACTATTTTCATCTTCTAGTATAAGGATGATGATCCACAAACTGGAAAACAAAAGCTTATGATGTCACATCAAGCTATGTCAAAGACTATATCTATTTTGATTAAATATATGGAAAAATAGTTGATAATCAAATAACTAAACTTAAAGAGTTTCTTTTGCAAAAGAAACATGATGCATCAAAGTTGTAAGATGTATTGAAAAACTCCATAGAGGAAAAATAATAGCTCAAAGTAATGATAACTATTATGAAATCATTACTTGAAAATAAAGAGCAAGAAGCAGCTTGGATGGAAGAAAGACTAGCCATGACAAATTCAAAATTAGAGCAAGATAAGAAAGGTTTAAGGTCACTCAAACTTAGTTCTATCCAAGTTTAGGGAAATTATAATAGAAATGAATTATAGCAAGGAATTGATGAGAGAAATGAGGGATGAAATTACTAAAATTTGAGAAAAATAAGTCATATTTATGCAGATGGATAGAAAGACACAAGAAATTTTTGATTTAGCTAGAGCTAAAAAAGAGCTGTTACCTCAATAAAAATAAGGTTCCTTGGATATTCTACTTATGAAAATTACTAGAATCATTAACGAAAATACTAAGAAGAAGCTAGAATTGAAACAAGTTTATGCCAGTGCAAAAACTACTTTTACAGAAATAACCAATTCCATAAATAAAACAAGTTTGGAAGAAACAAGCACTAAAGAAGTCTTAAAGAATCTTAATGATACTGGACTAGATACAATGAATCAAGCTATTAAAGCTTTTCTCAATTATGGAAACTTATCTCAATAACTATCAATTGAAGGGCTCTAGATTCAAAGAATAAGGAGAATTTATGAAGAAACAAAATAGTTGTCAAATGTCCTATAGCTTTATGAGAAGAATGTAAGGAAAATAGAACCTTAACACTTATAATGGGTGTAACTACTAGTGGCTAATATATAAAGGCTAGAGTAGAAATTTTAAAGGGGACCTTTTGGGAGAAATATTGATCTTAAAAACGCTTGTAAATACTATGTTATAATGGCATTTTAAACAAGTTTTTTCTATCTCTTTTAGCTTTCATCTCATAGTTAGTTAAATCGAATAATTTTTCGTACTTGTAAATTTCTAGTTTTGGGATAAGTTTTTTTCTTTGTAAGCTAAGGTTTAGCTTGTTCTTGTTACTCTAATTGAATAGGACAGCTTTTACAAGTGTCAATTCTTAATCATTTTAACATAGAAATATTGTTATCTTTATACAATTTTGAGCTTTATGAATAATTTTATTTCTTAGTTCCTTGCTTTGCTTTGCAAAGCTTTTGTGATCTAGCTTCATGATGTTAGATAGGAGATAGCTCAGAAGTAAAGATTAACATTTTCTATAAAACTATTTATTCATCATATCTATAAAAGTTTAACTCATTTAAACCAATAAAAGTTATTTGGAGGTATCCATGTCTTGTTGGCACCAAATGCCAACAACCACCTAAAACAAGTAATCATAATAAGTTGTTTCTTATGGAAGGGTTATTTTCCTACCCCAGTAGTCATCCATCCCTCCATTTCTATAAATCAGGGGTCCTTAGCATGGGAGTAATATGGTCCCTATCACTATGAAAAATTGAAATTAATATATGATCACCATACCTTGAAGGAAGAAGGAAGGATCAAGAGGATGTGAACAAAGGTTTGACATCAAGAGGACTTATTAGGGGAGTGTTGAATCCTCAAAATAATTGTAATATAGGTACATTCCAATATATATAGTCTAAGTTGAACTTATAATTACCATTACCCATTAGAATTGAACCCATGACTTGTGGCATTCAAATCAAGGGGACTTGTCGATTCTTTAGACTTCCACCTTCATTCCCACTAGCTCCACATTGATGTACTACCACTCATGTTTCTATTATCTTTAGAAAATATCATTTGAAAATAATTGTTTCCTTATTGTGTCACTAGAAACTCATGTAATACATGCCCAAAGATATTCCTACAAAAAAGGGAATAAAATAGTTAATTAAATAATTTATAAAGAAATCCTTCAAGTACCACTAGAAAGGCATATGACTCATGCACCTTTAATGGGATTAGCATTAGCTATGAGACTAGAAAGATAGGTGACCCATGCCTAAAGGTGCTCCTCTAACCAATGGTCAAGGTCCACATACTAAATACAAATATTTATTTATTTATTTATTTTAAAAAATAATAATGTATTATATCCCATTTTCTTATTGAGTGACAATGTCTTCATGTGATCGCTAGTTGGTTCCATGGTGATGGGCCTAGGATGAAGCAATGTAATGCCATTGGTAATGGTTGGAGTTGGTTAAAAATCCCAACAAATAGGTATAATGGTGATTTTAATTACACATCAAATGCAAGACCCACTAGGACCATAGTAAGATACCTTATGTTCTAATTCTACAATCCTTGCTCAATCTATCTTACCTTATTAACATGGTGCAATTATGAATTTTATGGTTTTGTATAACATAGTATAAAATTCCAACTAAGATAATTGTATGTTTTTTAAAATAAAGTCATAATCCACATTTAACTTCTATAGTTTCCATGTACACCTATAGAAGTGGTTATACAAAGAAATTATGGGTAAGTGCCTACTTTGATGAGGATCCAATTACATGACTAATGAGTAGCAAGTAGTTCCTCCATCCAACTATATGAGTCACAAGTGTGCACTAATGATCTAGTCAAATTCCATGGACTTAGTTCCTAAGTATGCCTATAAACAAAGATGGTGACTTGGGAAAATATGATTATTATCTTCTGAGCTCCCACTTATCTAGGCTCTTAAGTATGGTTAAGTAAGAGCCAAGGCATATGATATTTATTTATGTTTTATATTTTTATTTATTTTATCCTAAGCATTAAAGTAAAGATAATTGGTTGGTAAATTAACAACTTTAACTATCTAATAGTTCTTAATTTAACAAGCCTAACATAAGCATTCAAGTCCACTTTTCATACACATCCTAAACTTGTATCAATGCTACTGGTTTATTAACTGTTTATTGTTGGGTGTACCAAATAGCCACTACTAGGATTACCAAGAACTAAATGGTATGCTAGATGCGGTTGTACCTATGTGTTCATTATTCGAAACATTAATTAACTAAGGACAAGAATGCAAATTTCATTAAACATTAATCTATTCCAAGTGTTACAAGAAGTATCAAGAATCTTGTCTTTATTATCGATCACATCAATATGTTCATGTATAAGATGCTCAAATAAGGATCCATACAACTGCTTAAAGTCCTACTATGGGCACTTAGAAAATATTCTGACTCTAGAGAAAAAAAATAGAGGAACTCAGATACAATAATGACATAATATACCATTAATATAGTGGATACATGCATTTATATAGGCATGATATGACACTATGTTGATGCATCTTTTCATGTATTAATGGAGCTATGTTGATGCATGTCCATCAATGTAGCCATTCGATGGCTCATCATACCTCCATGACTAAGTGAAATCTCATCCTCAAGTGAATAAAAGTAGGATCAAGCTTCTTAAAAAATTGGGAAGGTAAGGGATTATTAACTAACTAACTTCAACTAACTAACTGACTCTGAGTGTCGAATTATACAGAATTACAAAGAGCATAAAAATTGGGATCCTTGAAAACAAGATTGAACACCCTTAAAAAATTGGTAGCAAGAACCCTTTGATTGCTGAAGGCAAGGTGAAGGCTACTGAGGTGTGGAAGAATCTTTTCTAGGCTCTTATGCTCGTGGTGGCGGCAACAACTGCTATTTCTAGTGGAAGGTGGAAAGCATCCAACAATGCTTTCATTTTCTCCTCTTTTTCCCATGTGTCATACATAATCCACATGGTTGCACTAATGTGGGCTAGTAAAAGGACGTTCCATGGGCAAGGCATTGCTAGAAATAACTCCTTGACATTTACAAACCATATTACAAATTGTTTCCATTCGATGTTAAATGTATTGACAAGGTTTTGTAACTCATTTCAATTATTCATTATTCTAGCCAAGTCCTCAAAAATTGATCATTGATTAGTAAATCAATTTTAGAGGACATCAAACTTGGCATTGGCTATCTCCAACTTTTACTTGGTCTCTTTGTGATGCTTAAATTTGGCTTCATAAAGAAGGTACAAACTAGCCACATACTTTTTAAACCCCATCCTTGACCTCCTCATAGTTAACATAACCAAGTTGGCATATCAAATGTTGACGAGCTTCATGTACTCCATCATCTCTTCACTTACAACTCTTTAAGGAGAATTTCAACTTTGTTGTATATGTTTAGGCTGTCAAAGATTGTCTGCATACATCATCTCTTTATTAGATTTTCTAGAGTACCTCACTCATCTTTGCCTAGGCCAATGGGATTTTATTCTCATTGACTTCTTTGAGGAGTCCTACCTAGTCCTTGTAGTGATTTTTCACTTATTCAAACTTCAAGGCCTCATTTTTCCAAGTGACTACCTTGATAAAAATATTTTGGTGAAGCACCCAAATTTCCTCTATAGAGAGATTGTAATTTTCTACTACCAAACTCCTTAAGTTAAGGTTCACCTTGGCTAACTGCTACTATTGTTGTCTCAAAAATTTAAACATCTAGTCTTTTGGCTTCTTGACATTCTATAGGTGGTGAATATCCTTTGTGAGGATCATGTCTTCCTTGTAGGATTGAGTGAAGTCCTTATCAATGCTAATGGCTAATTCTTCTGATAAGGAGGCATCAAAGACCATCATCTTCTTAGAATCCTCAACCTCCCTTAAGTTCTACTAAAGCTACAGGAAAGCTTCATCTCTATTGATATCTTGGCTAAGAATGGTAGGATCGAAGAGACAAGCTCTTAATTCTATAACTACAATAGTCAATCAATGGTTTTTGGTAGTGGCTAGCTTTAGGTGGATGTTGGAGATGATGAGATTATCCTTTATCTCTAGTAGCTCCAACTGGATTATTATGATCTCATCTGAAGGTTAAAAGATCTCTGGAAGTAGTTACCTCGTTTCCACTAGTTAGTCTTATACCTCCTTGTGTTGGGCTACACTTAGCCAATCACTTCTTACTTTACCAAAAGCTTGCACATTTTTCAAGGTAGCAATGTCGAGCATGACTTTCATAGGAGTGTTTAATGGCATGGCCATCCTATTTGCCATCACTTACACTACTATTTTCTATCCATGGTGCTACACCACAAGGACAGTTGCCCCCTCTTCTTTCTTTAGGTGCATTGACAAAGTTGATGCATTTCTAAAGATTTAAAGAAACTCTTGTTATCTAGGGATGGACACTGTCATTTCCCAGATGCTTGGATTCATTCTCATATGTGCCTACGCTCATTGTGCAGAAAATAGCAGGGTGGTCTCTTCCAACCAACTAATAATTCTTGTAACTTCATCGAGATGTCTCAATGCTGGTTCTCCCTACCACTTCCCTTATCCTATTATTGTTATAGCAAATATTCATGAATTTTCCTAATCTATTCAATAGCTACATAGGCCTTTGGTGTGGTCTCATTGGTAGGTGATGGTGGTGGCCACTCCTCTTCCAATAGCTTGTCAGCTACTTTGTCCTTCATTATTTAGTACTAAGATGTGGTAGGAGCCTGATGGAGTGTGTCATTGGCGTAACATGCTATGCCTCCCCTTGGGAAAATTTTTTTGATAAGGCATGGAAAGGGGAGTGTCTTCCTCCCTTGCTCATTTTCTTTAAAGTGCTTCTCGATTTTGAGGTAAATGAGGTGAGGGAGGTTGACCAGGAACTTACTACTCAAAGTGATACACACATGGGTAGAGAAGGTAGTCACCTTGCTGGGCCTCACCATAGAATTTAGGTGATAGGATGCTATCTTAAAGTAAGCTCACTCCACCTTAGTGAATGCACCATATTCCTTATGGTTCATCCCACAACAACATTGAACCCATTCTTTCTTTGCTTCAAGATCCACCTAAGTAAAAATCTCTACAAGTGTTGCCCCTTTGTTGAGCAAGTCGAGGGCCTCTGCAATGGCTTCAACTAAGTAGAAGATGGTTATGTTCTTAATCTTAATGAACGTGTCTCCCTGCTAGTTGTTCTAGAAGAGGTATGTCTCTTCCATGTACCATTCTTCACTAGATCAGAGAATGGGCTACATGGGAGATCCCCATAGTTAAGTATGGACTTCTTTGGACACCAAGTTCAAGAAGGTACCAAAGTTAAGCTCTTGGAGAACTAAACTTTGGACCTCATTGGAAAAAATTCTTTCAAGCTAGGCCTTAGTAAATGTGACTTTTAGATTAGGCCTTGTCCTTGGCATATCATCTTTCTAGGACTAGCCAATTTATGCTATGAAAATCCAATGAATAGATACCACTTTGGGCTTCTCACGAAGAGGTCTTTTTGCATGGGATTCGACCTTTTGTTCCTAAGGTTGTTATGGCTACTAGTCCCTTTTTCCTCATGGCTACTTCTCCCTCAATTAGGATGGTTCCTCTACCTATAGTCCCTTCTTTAATGTCATCTACATTCACAAACGTAACCAAGGATTAGTAATTAATGTGTAAGCCTTAGTGCTCTTTGATACCTTTCTCTTTTTGGGTAAGTTACACTTAGGTTAGCTATGATAATGGAAAATTGATTATTTTATTTACTTAGCCACCAGAGTTTGTTTATGAGGTTTAACTTGGTGTAGATGAGAAATTTAATATTATTATAATAGTTAAACCTTGGGAAGTTAGAAAACATTTTCATCATTAACCATGGGTTTGTGACCCCCATGATGTAAAGCTCATCTCTAATAGCTAGAGGGTCGAAGAATGAGGTGAATCGAATAAGCAATTTGCAAGTTCTTGTGTGTAACATTAGAAACATTTGGTGCTAGAAAACTAAAGATTCATGATAAATAGTTTCACTTCAGGTCTAACAAGCCTCAAGAAAGGGATCTAAAGCACCTTGCATAGTCTTGAAAATCATTTAGAAACTTAAAATTCTTAAAATAATGGAAAGAAATTTAAATGTGATTGCAAATCTAGATCTAGAGAAAAAAATAAACTTAAACTGCAATATTTTATTAAAATAATAAAGTGGTGCAAGAAAAAAGTTTAAATGATTATAAGTTTATGTGCTAATAATGCACAAGAAGCTACACAGAAGATGCTTGAAGCCTAATTGAAGTTAGTAGAATGTGTCTTATAGTTAGCTTCATTACCCATATGCTCAAAGCTTCACCCACAAAGCTCCTTGCTAGTTTCTCTACATTGTAATGTTAAAGTGATGATAGATGGTTGTTGGAATTTTGGTTAATCTGTGCTATTCTAGGAGTCTTGTTCCTCAGCCTGAATGCAAATTTGCAAGAAGTCCTTATGAAGTGCTCAAGCTTAGTTTATATAGATCATTGGGGCTGGATTCCTTACTGCAAAATTCTACCATGATTACTGATAGATTGCTACAAATTTCTAACATTGTAGGCCATCCAACCCCAATATATTTATTCAATTTGGAAAGTTTGATAAATGAAGGCCTTCATAAATACATTGACTTCATCATTAATACACTAGCCTCCACATAAATACGTTGGGTTCTACACAAATATGTTGGGTTCCATATGAAAATTAAAGCCAAATAATTTATACACTAGCTATAGGTGATCCTAGTGTATAAACTACTATATCCAACATAAAAATGATGAAAAGTCCATATTGATTATTCCCAAGGCATTTTCAGCCTTCCCAAGCCTAAGTACATGCATGATATAACTTTTTTCACTTGGAAAGTGAGGTAATCACAACTTATGGAGCCTTTTTTAGCCTCCATAAGTTAAGATATGTGAGATTACAGCCTATGAACTACAAACTTCACATTTTATAATAAGATCTTACCTCAAGTTCAATGGTGAAGGTTATAATGTCAAGTGCTGGGAAAATAAGGAAATTGTATCTACCATTATTTTACACTAAATTATAGTGGTTTTGGTCATGAGTTGCAACATGAATTTTCTTCGTGGTATTTCATTGGTCCCTCTTTGTTGATGTTTTGAGGATTAACCTAAGAGACATCGACAAAGAATGCAAAACACTACCACATGTCTATCATCAATCTTTCCTCTCCATGCTTGATTCTGTAGCTATTGAACCATACTAAAGAGTGCTTGTGATGATGAGATGGGATTATGATGAGATGATATAGGATAAAGGCTATAGGTGATTACAATGGAATGGTCATAGGGATAAATAATGAATTCCAAATGTTAACATCATGGTTAAAGTATGGTAGTGACATGTTGGCTGATTGATGAGATCTTCACACTTTGTGTTTCGAAGTGTTGGTCATTCGCTAAGGTTTTTGAGGAACCAACACTCTACTCCAAGGCTTCTTTGATCATTAGGCTTCTCCCTTTGTTTGTTCAAGGATGCTAATTTGACATTTTAGGCTTCATTAGCCTTGTGGCTTTCTTGGCAATTTACCTTCCCATTTTTATCTTTTTTTTTTGATAGGGTGAAACCTTCATTGGCTTTCATTGCCAAGGCTAAACTTAGTTTAGCTTTCTCATTGAATGAGATGTGTTACATCCAATGGACTTAATAATGGAGCATAATGAAAGAGATTTCACATCACCATAATGCATGAATGTCAAACATAGGTCATCATTGTTGTTAGGGTAAGGAAGGTTGTAATTGGACTATGGAATTGTGGCCTAAGGAGGGGTAATGAAAGTGATATGAGACAAGCACTCTTGGCATAACAAGACAAGCTTACCAAATCCTACGCTTCAAGGTCACATGGTAACTTACCACTACGATGAGTTGTACCTTTGTGATGACTTTCAAACTTCATCCTAAAAGAAAACTCCAAAAGAACAAGAAAACGAGTCAAAGAAAACATGTTATTACAAATTATTGCATAAGGCTATATGAGATAACTAGTCAAGCTATAGGCCACCATAGGCTACTATCAATGCAACATTGAGAGATCTATGCCATGGAAATCAAATTTTACAAAGCTTGTAGTTCATTCATCATGCTAAATAAAGAGAGAGATAGATGGAGGCCATGCAAGCTCACTTGCTATTACTTGTGATGGTCATTGATGTTACTTGCTGATTTATGCCTATACAGAAAATCATGTTAGATGTAATAAGGCTTGAGATATGAATGGTTGAATGGATTAGCCAATTCATTTCCATCCATGTCCACTAATTTGAATGCTTCATTGCTATAAGCTTTGGTGACCAGGAAATGCCCCTCCCAATTAGCTAAGAATTTGTTCACATGTTCACATGTAGCCTTTAGGACCAGGTCTTCTTCCTTGATCTTTTTCTCATTTAGGTCATGACAATGCTAATGCTTCTACCTCTCTTGATATCATTTTATGTGAGCAAGCATTTCTATTCACCAATCTTCCACTAAATCTAGATTGATAGTATGCAACTTTTTGTTCTGCTCATTGTTGATGAAGTCAAATAGAATCACTCTTAGCAATGGAACGTACAATTCAACAAAAAAAATAGCTTCAAATCCATAAATAAGACTATATAGAATTACATTAGTTGTAGTTAAAAAGTTATTTTTATCAGCCCAAAGTGCATGGACAAGTCACTCATGCCATATGTGCCTATTATTGTTTAGCATCTTTTTAAGCAAGTTAATGATGATCTTGTTGCTAGCTTCAACTTGTCCATTGGCTTGAGGATATTATAATGATGAAATGGAATGCTTAATGCTTAGTTCTTGACAAAGGATTGCATTTCTTTGCTATTGAATTTTGATCCATTATCAGTGACTATGGTAAGAGGTATGTCAAAATGGGCTAGTATGTTATCAAGTATGAATTTATAGACTTGTTGAGATGTTGTCTTCCTTAGAGGCATAGCTTCAACCCACTTTGTAAAATATTTAGTTGTAGTGATGATAAAGTTATGTTCTGCAAAGGACTTAGGCATTATAGGTCCAATAATGTTAAGTTCCCATCATTGAAATGACCAAGTTATCTAAGTATGGTGTAACTTAGTTGGTGGCACATGTATTAGGTTGTTATGCCATTGACAGGTATCACAAGTCTTAACATTCTACAAGTAGTCACTTTTCATATAGGGCTAATAATATCCTAATATTCTAATTTTTCCCAAGAACCCTAACAATATGCCATCATAATACCTTTAACATAGTGTGTTATCACCTACAATGACATATTGTTTTGATCTTTTATGTATATCATCCTTTTGAGAAATAGTAAAGTTTTGTGATGGTTCACCATACATTAGATAAAATTTGATATCTTCATACCACTTATTCTAAGAGGTGGTGCTAATAGGGCTATAGAGGTATCCTTAGTGTTCTACGTGATGGGAATAACATAGTGCATAGTTAAGAAAGGTAACTTTCTAAATGCATTTGGCATCACACTTAGGGCCAAGGTTGCAATGACATTGGCTAATGTATTCTTGGTTTAAGGTATATTTTGAATACCAATGTCTATAAATTATTGTGTTATTTTCTTAACTAGGTCACAGTAATTTTGAAAATGTCTGGTTTTACATGCATAAACCTCTATTTCTTGGTTAATCACAAGCTGTGAATTACCTTTTTATCATTAGGCATTTGATTCCTTGGTCACGAGCTACCATCATTCCTTTGATTAATTCTTCATACTCTGCCACATTTTTGGTACCTGGAAATTGAAAATAGTAAGAGAAAGGTTGGATTACACCAAAAGGTGATGTTAAGATGGTAGCAATACTAGCTGCATGGGTACTTAAAGCCCTGTCAAAATGCATGATAGCCTTGTAACCCTCAAGTGCTTCATTGACAATGTTGACATGCTCATCAAGGAATTCAAGATCTATGGATGCATTGTCCTCAACCAGGGAAACTATGAGTTGTGTAGATATAGTTTAACCTTCCATTTTTTGAGACCAAGCTATATATTTAGGTCTCAAAAATCAATGAAAATATATAGACTTCCATTTTTGTTAGGGAATACCACTATGTTGGATACCTAATCTACATAGCTAACAGCTCAAATGAAACCAGCTTGGTAGAGTTTCATGATCTCATCACAAATTTTCAAGGCTAAATATGGTCTAATTATGTGAACCTTTTGCTTAACTAGCTTAATACTAGGATCAAGTATAATGTTGTGTTGAACTAGATGTGGATCAAGAACTAGCATATCTTCATATAACTAGGCAAAGGTCTTAATATTATCTTGAAGGACCTTGGTGATGTCTTGAGCCGACTGTGATTCAAGTGAGAAACATAATTTTAGTGTTTTCTCCTCACCATTGTGTGTTATGACTAAAACCTTAGCTAGAGAGTCTTCAGTAATGTCACTAGCCTTGAAGTTAAGGATTTTAACTAAGTGTTGAGGCCATTTGAAAGGCTTTTCTATAGAGGCTATGTAGTCAAACAAGCTCTTAGGCTAAAGATCTAAGAAATTAGGGTGAATGAATTGTTCAACATTACCATGAGATCCACTTAGGCTCATATGTAAACTAAACTACTTCCAAGTGTTCATACTCCAATCCTACACATCAACCATAAGTACATTAAGTGGCATTTGTGTGATAAAATAAGTAAAAAATCTCAAAACAATGTAAAATACTCTAGTAATAGTGTAGAGATAAGTTAAAACACATTACATAAATGGTCAAATAAGGTCAAAACATGATCAATGGAGGCTATAAGAGATAGGTTAATATAACAAGGATGAGACAAGGACCAAATGATGGTTAAATGAGGCCAAATGAAGGCCAAATTATGGTCAAACCCCATAAAATGATATCACATAAGGTCAAACAAGGCCTTACTGATGTCGAATGATATCAAATGATGTCAAATTAGGCCAGTTGAGTTCCAAAAAATGAAAAATGATGGAGAAATGTGGTGGAACAAAGCTAAATGATGTAAAAATTATGAAAATTAAGCCAAATGGCAAAGAAATGATAAACAATAATGTGAAATAAGATCTAGTAAAGTTAAAACATAGTGGAACAAGGGCAAGCAAGGTAATGTGGGTAACATATAGTCAAACATGGTTAATATTAATTAATCAATATCAAAATTAACTAATTTTAGGCCTTTGCAGGCCATGGTGGTAGGTTCTAGGATTGATGGAAGAGTTTTGACACTTAAGGAGGTCATTTTGAGCATCTTTGAAGGCAAAATTAAGCCATTTTGCAAAGAAAACATTGTCCCCTATAAAAAAATATGCTAGCCAACATATTTATTATAGGCCCTAGTGTATCGTTTCATGGAATTTAATATTTGAAATTTTTCTAGGTTAGTTTTTGGGTTTCGATGCCTTGAAATGTTAGCACAATGGTTTGGGAGTAAGAATTAGTTAATTTTGGTGTCGATTTAACCCTCTAAAATCCTTGTGTGCTGCCAAGAGCTAAATAATACATTTGCTAGTGTATTTAATGTTGATGCTAACATATTTTTACAAATAAAATTATTTTCTAGTGCTTCAAACTATAAATTTTAACTTCAAAAATCTCCTAGAATAGCAAAGGGATGTCAAGGTTGCAAAATGGTTATTTTAAGGCCAACATAGGTCAATGAAAGTATAGTTTGGAATCCTCTAGCTGAAAAGTATGGTAGCCAATGTATTTTTCCCAAGAACCAATGTATAAATGTTGAAATTTAAGTTTTTCATGCTCAAAATAAGGTCAAGTTGCAACTGGCTTCAAGCCCTAGGATTCCAACCTTCTCTAGTCAAATTTCAAGCAATTCAAAGTGTCATAAGACTTTCAAAACTATGAACAAAGTCAAAAATACACTAGCTAGCATATTTAGTACAGATGCACATGTATTGTTTGTGGAATCCTAGCTTTTAAGCAATCTGGATGGTCAATCGACTTAGTTTTTTGGCTTCCAAGGTCACTAGTGTTTGTGACTAGAGTTTAGACTTAATATTAGTGATTTGAGAGGTCATTGGAAACTTTGCTTGGCCATTTCACCTGAATTCTCTTCAAAACTACATTGTCCAACATATTTCATGCTAGAGAAAATGTATAAATTTGACTAATTTCAAACTCTTTTTGGCTTGTTTTTCAAAGTTCAATGACTATTGGAGGCTCTAGATAGGTTATTGTTGGCACATTTTTACCATTTCATGGAACAGGTGGACTTATTTGCGATGGTGAGGTACAGAATCCTAATGAACTGAAACTGTTCAAGGAGGATTATGTTCTTTCTTGTAAAGAATTCTGTAACAGTTAATTAACCATGAAGTTGGAATAGAAATGAAAATGTTGCTGAATTGAATGTTTTGAAAATCAAGGGATAATGACATTGCAACTGGGAATGTTGGCATGAGGGTTTATCTAGAGTCAAAAGAAAATGGTGTATCAATTGTAGATATCTCTCTAGCTTATGATAGAGTAGCTCTAGTTACTTTTTCTGTAATAAAGTGCAGAGAAGATGAATATAGAATCGGCCTTGATATAACTGGGATTACATTCGAGGTGCCACAAATTAAAATGTGAGAGTACAACTCCACTTATGCATTTGGTTGTATACACATACATATATTTATATATCAACCCATGCATCAAATCCATGGTTATTATCTCTACTACTATGATATAAATAATAATAAAATATAATATTGATTTAAAAAGGGAATTTATGCAACAATTGTTCAAAGTCCTATGAGAATTGAACACTTGTCAATTGAAATGGTGGTTATAACCACCACAAAGGCCACTTGTCTACTTCTTCCTCTTTATCTCCACAATGTCCACTTGTCAACTAAATGGGACACGTGTCAACTACAACTTGTTTCTCTCCATGGTGAACACTTGGCAACTGAATGAAGACACTTGGCCATGGAATAGGACACTTGTCCATTGTAGCTTTTTTATCTCTATGGTGGTTACAACCACCCAAAATTGTTGTAAGTTACCTAAATTGTTGGGCAAGTAACCTCCTAACTTTTGGGCAAGTAATCTCCTAATTGGTTGGCCAGGTTACTTGGGAGAGAAGTTAGGTGAGATATTTTTGAATATGTAACTTCCCTACCTACCTTGGAACCCTATAAAAAAGCTTCAAGGGTCAAGGAGGAGGAATAATCACTTCTCACATCACACTCGGGGCCTCATACATCACATTTTGAAGGCTACTAGTTAGCACTTGGGCTCTTACTTGGAGACACTTTGAGTCTTGGGAGAAGAGCATTTTGTAAAGAAGAAAGTGTGAACGATTGCTTGCAAGATGGCTTGCTAGAATAAAGATTTCAGCCTCTTTGTCATGGTCCTGTGAGTTATGCATTTCATTTTTTTTTTGTTTTGTTTAAATTGTTTAGCTAGTGGTTTAGATAGTATCATCCTTGGCAAGTAATTTTGGGATTTTTAGATCACTCTTACTGTTCTTCTTGCCCGATAGAAATTTCTATTAAAATTTTGCCATAGAAGCGCTTGTGTTTAAAAGCCTTAAGAGCATTTTAGTAGTAAATTTCATTATTGTGCAACGTGTGGGAACTGCTATTGGGATTGTTGTAAGAGAGCCTCTGTTTGTAGTCACGCCGTTGAACAATTCAGTAGTCGAGAGGGTTCAGAAAATATTTGGTATTTTGATGGGACCAGAATAGCTTCTTTTTATCTTTAAAGTGAATTTCCGTGGTATTTCAATCAGAAATTGTCAAGTCTTTTAAAGGTTCTATTTGAATGCAATCGTTGACATCTATTATCTAGTCAAAATGAAGTCTCGTACGTGGTAGTTTACGCAGCAATTTTTGGTAGCATAATAGGATTGTCTTGAAGAAATTGCTTGTTTGAACCTTGGAAGTTTGATCAATTTGTAAATATTGAATTTGGGATAGCTTTATTGCAAAGTGTTTACTCGTGTCATTTTACCTTGTTTAAATATTTGAGGTCTACACAAATCTGCTTTCTTTTCTTTTCTGCTTATTTCCATTGAATCTTGCTCTATTTCTAGTTTTCTTGTGGAACTATCTCTTTCTCTGGGGAAAATTAGGAGTAGATTGCGGAGTTGTGCTCAAATGTTTTTGCAAAATTTTATTTGTTACAAGTAGGTATTATAAGGACCGCGTAGACTAGGCAGTTGAACAAAATAGGAAATTTTCAACAACTCACAGTACTTGGCAAAGTTGGCTGAATCTCTTTAAAGTAAGTCATTTGTAGTTCACATACAACGCAATCGTTACATTTCTCACAACCGCACGCCGCAACAGCACACACACATACTCACATTAACTACTGAGTTTATTTGGAGGTATCTAGGCCTTGGTGTTGCTAGAGACCAGCAGGCACCTAAATCCTGTTCGAGGACACTCGTTGGTGGTCGTGTCCCAAACGGTCACCAACAGTTATGTGACTGGAGTAAGGCATTTGGAGGCTAATTAGACTAGTTGATGAACTATTCTTGATTTTTCTTAAGATTTATATGCTAGCCAGTGTATTTAATGCTCATCCTAGTGTATTTTCTAGGTTTGAACTAGTTTTGACCTCTTTTTAACTCGTCATTTGGTGATTCAAAGTTACTGAAGGCTCCAAGTAGTTGTCAAGGCTAGGGTTAGTACTTTTGAGGGTTATTGGAGGTCCTATGGATATATTTTGTGCTTCCTCCATCCAAAAACATGCTAGCTAGCATATTTAATGCTCATGCGAGCATACTTTTGGAGGATGTTTAGATTTTGACACCTTTTGGATAGGGCTTTGTGGCTGTCAAAGGCTCTAATTAGGGTTTCAAGTTAGGCTTGGTTGAAGATAAGTTGAAGGTCTCATTTATGTGTGTCATCACCATTGTTTGTAAAAATATTCTAGCCAGCATATCTTTTCCCTATGGCTAGCATATTAGGGGTATTAGGCCATTTTTCAACAATCTGAGTACTCTAATGTTAATACCAAGTGTTCTAATTTGGGATGGGACTTTGCTGACCATAATGAATCAAGGATGAGTGGCTAGGAAATGCACCTTGACCATGGTTGGGTGCCTACAATCCATTCCAAGGTTTAAATATTTTCTTAGGCATCCATTCCCAACATATTTTTTGTTTAAGGTTCTAAATCCATTATATTGGGATTTTTGTGGTTTATTTGGAAGGTACCTTGTGGGGCCCATCCAAGGTTAAAAGGTTGTTAAGGATCCAATACTAAGCAAACCCAGGGCATTTATGACTTTTCATATGTAAACATTCAGTTCACTAGATGTTGGGTAAATGTTGTGGGTGAATGGCTTCTATTCTAGCACATAAATACACAAAGGATTTCTACATTGAAAATTTTGTGTAAACTATTTTCTTTGTCTTGGTTCTTGCAAGAAATGCTTAGAAACAAGACTTTCCATCTGTTCTTGACCTTAATTCCATCGACAATCAGCGTAATTTTGCCATTTGTCATCACCAAGGAAATGTAGTTGCCAAGGAGCTAAAGATTCACTTCAACCCTGCAAGATGTTGAAGAGGAAAGGAGGAACTAGCAAAAATCCTATAGTGGAGGAGGTACACATTGTTGCTAGAGGCATCTCCCATCTTCCAAAACCCTCCATTGATGAAGGCTCTTCCAACATTACTACCAGGTGTTGATTATCATTTGGAACCACCAATGTGTCCTCTGGTCTTGTGACTAGGATCATAGGAAACAAAGGTGTTCTTTCAAACTTGAGTTCAGGTGCTTGCTAGTCTCTAGCAATACCAAGGCATAGATACCTCCAAATAAACTTAGTAATAATAGAGTGGACTAAGCATAAATATGTGTTTGTTATTTGTGAATGTTGAAATGGTTGGGTTTATGTATGAAACTATAACAGGCTATTATAATAGAATTTTAGCTAACCTTGTCAAATATTGTGAGTTATTAAAGATTCCTATTTTGTCAAGTCACTTAGTCTATATAGTCCCTATAGCACATTGCTTGAAACAAATAAAATTTCACTAAAATGCTTAAGCACAATTCTGCAAAAATCTACTCCTAATTTTCCCCAAAGAGAAAGATCCACAAGAAAACTAGAAATAGAACGAGATTTAATGGAATTTAAAAGAGAAGAAGAAAGAAAAGTAGATTTTTGTGAAATCTAAAACATTTAAATGAGGTAAATTGAACATGAGTAAACACTTTGAAATAAAGCTATTCCAATTCAATCTAAAATATTACAAATTGTTCAAATCTTCTAAGCTCAACAAGAAATTTCGTAAAGGCACCCCTATTAAACTAACAAAAAGCTTTGTAAAAAAAAAAATACAAGCTATTATTTGCAATGCTACTCTTCTCAAAAGGGTGCCAATCAACTTACATGAATGATTCCTCTTTGCCAAAGTAGACTTTCAGAATTGAAAAATCTAAGGCTCAAGGACATTATCTGGTAAGTGGCATAAGTAGTCCAGACAACATTTTCTCCCTCATGGAACTTAGTTTGGGTGGTAATAAATTGTATGGAATATTACCCTCTGAACTAAGACTCTTCCATCCTAAGTTGAAAACCCTAAGCGTGGGTTCAAATTTTATTGGTGGAAACATACTAAGAAATCTTGGTGTGGATTTCACGGTGATTGAAAAGGACTTAGCAGTAGCTATAATCTTAATAAAGCCTACTTCATTAAATGGCCAAAATGTTCCAACACTAGGTACCCTTCTCTCATTGTTTTTACTGTAGTATGGAGGTGTCTTGGATTGCCTAAGCTTGCATGTTGGAAAAAATTGGTTTTTTGTGGATTGAATGTTGCTTCTAGGTTGTGCTAATGTGCTCGCATTGTGATTTTGGCCTTAGAGGCTTTCTGTGCAAAATTATGAATTTTTCTTTGGCCTTTTGTCGAAAAGTGAACAAAATTTGTGATTTCTTTATAAGGATATGGTACAAAATTTTCAATCTTTCAGAGGCCATTGGGTTTATTCTATAGTGTTTAACAAAGTTTGAATTACCATTTTCAAAACTACGGTTAATTTTTTATAATTTTCCCTAGCTTGGTGCATAGTGATTTTTTGAATTTTTTTCATGTTTTTGCTCTCTTTGATAGTGTTGGCATACCTTGTTTATTTTTTTTATCAACATCCTAGCCTCTTGGGGATTCCTAGGATAGTGTAGAAGGGTTCTACACAAGATTTGAAATCATTATCATAATCTTCCCAGAAGTTTCATTGCAGCTATTTCATTGTAAATTGGGATTTTTGAAAAATATATAAAATGATTCTAGGTCACAATATGAATTTTTCTATGCCTAATGTTGCAATGTTGGAGTGTATTTTATGTTGAACTATGCATATTTACACTTCCTAGACTTAGGAAAAAAATTTTGGTAATTTTTTGTCAAATTTTTGTTACATGAACTGCCCCAGACAATTATAGTTTCAGCGACTAGGCTTGCAAGCTTCTTAGCCTACATTGGTAGTGTTGGTTAATGTTTTTTTGTTTTTTAGGCTATGTTTGAGGTTTCTAAAGGTCATTCACATTGTGTATATTAGCTTTGAGTAGCATCTTGAATTTTTTAAAATAATTTTATCTAACCTTCCTAGAGTTTTTTACTACAGTTGTTTCACTATAAACTAGTTTTTTGGCAAAATTTCATTCAATTCAAGTTGAAATTTTTCCATAGTCATTAGTGCATTGTTAGCATAGGTTTAAGCTTGTTACTAAATTTTTCTCATAGTTTGATGCTTGGAATAAAATTTCTATAATTATTTATGCATTCCTTAACTATGTGATTTCAATCATTGTATTAGGTTACTTGGTTTACTTTTTTGACTTAGTTTTTTGCAAAATGTTAATAAGTTAAATTTTTCTTCGTTGTCATGGTTGTAACATTGGATTTAGTTGTTTTTTGTTATATGTTAATATTAACATTATAGTTATTTTTTTGTTTAGTGTTTTTGAATTTTACTTATTGTTATATAGTGTTTAAATGAATTTGTTAATTATGCAAGGTCCTTTTGAAACCCATCCTAGTAATTTTCAAACGAGTTGGAAATATATGTTGCATAAACATGCTAGGACTAATAGTATGCCCTCCAACATGGTCCTCAATCATGGTTATCTTTGGTTAGGCTTGGGGCCAAAGAGTTTTTAGCATTTTTGCTAAAGAACTTTAGTGTAATCTTATAGTCACACTTGGCCACCAACACTATAGCTATCATTGTGGAGACATTGTTGCCTAGTTCTACTAGTCACATGATCAAGTGCATGGTAGATGACCCTGCCACTTGTGTGGAAGGTGACCATTGCAATGACATGTGCACACTAGGAACATGAAAGTTATCCCAAATTTGGAATATGTCTAAGTTTATTCAGTACAATGTCAACAACATGTTGATGATAAGCCACCAAGTCCACACTTTGTTCCAAAATCCTCTTGGCACTTTCTACCACTTGCAAACGTAAGCGTCATCCTCAGTTTTTATTTATTTGTTGTTTTTAGTAGGTTATTTGATTCTAATAATAATTTTTTTGTTGCATTTATATGTTGCAGCTATAGAGCACGATAGAGGATTAATCAAGAGTGACCAAGTTCTATCCGTAGCACACATAACATTGGATGTTTTTTCTCAAGGTCTATTTGTGAGATTGATGATGTTGAAGTAGCTAAAAACTTCAACAAATATACTTTACATTACTCTTTAGTCTATTACAAGTTTTTGGCCAATAGGACTGCTCATGATTGGTGGGGCCTTCCAAACTTGGGCATATATGCAGCCATGATTTCTAGGATCCCTACATTGCTTAAACCAGGTAAGCAAATTTAATAGTTCTTATTTTTTAAATTTTAGGTTATTAATGTCAATGTTCTTTAGTTTTTTTGTTTCTTTTAGTTACTTAGGCCTTAAATGTTTACTTGGCTTTAACTGCAAGGTTATGAATTTAATTTTAGTTTTTTGCTATGTTTGCTATATATTTTTTATTTTGTGTGATGTGCTCATGCTAAAGGCTAACAGGGTGCCCATGTTGTGTTGTAAATCCTATGCCCAAATCTACTATTGTTGTAATCACCTTGGGATGTGTAGAGGAAACACTCATTCTTAAGTGGAACAAAGTAGATTCAGTGTAGGAGTGATTGGCTAGTAGAGCACCTAGAGAAATCTAGGAGAGGATTATCAACATAGGTTTGCTCAATTTATTTATGTTTTCTAGTCCATCAATGTCTACTGTAAATATGGTGAATGTCATTAACTCCTTTGACAAAGGAGTCAAGAAATTCATCTCTCATGTTCACAATGTTCCTAATACCTTGGCCATCAATGAATCCATATTTAGCAACCTCTTTGGTGTACCTTGTGATGACATGAAGGTTGGCACAAGAGTAGGAAAAGAGGTGGGCCATAGGAAGAAGGTTGAAAAGTGGCTTAACTCTATTCATGGTACTAGTGGATTGCCTCTAGACCAATGTTAGGTTGTAGAGGTCAACGGGATGTATCCATTATTCTACTCCAAAGCATTTCCCATGTTGCTATCATAGAAGAAGATCCTTGATATTCGATAGGCTTGGATCATGAAGAAGGTCCTCATTGAGGGTGCTAAGTTTAACTAGGCTGCTCACATGGGCTCTAGGTCATAGGATGAGATCCAAAAATTCTAAAATAGCCTTGACATGATGTGCCATAGGCATTTTGCATTTTTTTGCAGCATATCTAAGGAGGTTCATGGAATTCCTAGTGGTCAAGAAGGATGGAAAATAGATGAGTCATGATCCTTCTTAGTTTTCTAAGCCTTGGGTGAAGCATATTGTTTCAGCCATGTAGGTTCAAGACCCATCAATTGAGGATATGAAGGAATCAATGTCAACTATCAATTGCCACTAAGAAATTTAGTGGTGCATGTTGTTCTTCCCCTAACAACATGGGGGTTGAACCCCATATTGCCCACAGGAATGCTAAAAAAGCCAAAGAGTAATGTGCAAAGGCTGATGGTGTAGCCAAAGCAAAGTTTAAGTGGGCACTAGTTGAAGAAACAATTACTATTGTTGAGCAGCTAGTGAAAAAGAGGATATCCCTTAGGCTTGGCCAAGCACATCACACTATTTTAGGTATGTTTTAATTGAATTTTTTGTTATTTTTTGTTCTTATGTTATTTTGCATATTTTTTATGTTATGTGCATATTTATGTCATTATATTATTTTTAGGTAAAATTTGCTAACTTGTTCTACATTTTTCCTTTGCCATTCTTTTAGGGGAGCAATAAGAACTAGCAACCCAAGCAACAATACAAGCAAAGAGAAAACGCTGCCATGAAGAGGAGACACTAAGGCAATAAGAGGAGGATGAACCAGCTCTCAATGAAGCATTGAATACCTTAGACACCATATTCGAAGATTCAACATTCGATGATGAATCCCTTGTTGACATCCCACACAATCCTCCAAGTGCTTATGCATTTTAGTTTATGTGATGTATTTTTTAGTCTCATGTTAAAAAAATTTTTAATTTTAGTTATGTTGATGGTTATACTTTTTGTAGCATTTGAATCCCTTCCAGGAGCATCCACCTCCACGTTTCATATAAAACCTTAGGTTGAGGTTCCTAATAAGACTGAATTTATGCAAGGGATGACAAAATACATGATTGATCAATTATAACAAATAGCTCCCAATGTTGGTAAGAACAGTAGCATATTTTTTCATAATTATTTTTATTGTTTATATATCTTTATATTTTTTTTATATATTTTATGGATTCATGGTTTTAATAGATTAAATTGTTTATTGGTTATTTTTATTGCTCACTATTTTTAATGTCTATTTTTTTTCTTTTTTTTTCTTTTTGTGATGTTGTTTATAGTGTCCAAGGTTGGATGGGACCCCAAGCATGATGTTGAGCTTGACGAGTTACCCACACTACCATTTGAAGTGGAAAATGTTCCATGAAGGTTGTATGAGGGAGCCACTGAATGTGCCCTCTCATGTGCCAAAACTTTATGGAAATGTCAATGCTTCAATGAATTCCTATGGGAAAGAGTTGTGATGTTGGAGAAAGAAAACAAGTGGCAGGAAGAAGAGATTTGAGAACTTAGAGATTGTAAGGAGTTTATAGAGGCTCATGTAGCCAATAGTGACTCCTTGCACACTAAGGAGATAGAGTGGTCATGCAACTAGAGTGCCATCCATTGCAAGGTTGCTCTAGCTAGGAGCAATGCAAAAAAGAACATCCAAATGAACTTGTTAATTCACAATATTAGAGATTGGCAAGACTACTATGCTTGGGTCCTTGAATGGGGGCAAGAAACAAAAGACCCACAGTACAAGGCGAAAAAGGAAAGTTATTACAAGTGGTTACTAGAGAAGGCTATAAAGAGCTAAAAGTTGGAGATGTTTGTGCAAGGAATTAATGCAAAGAATGCCTTCAAGTTGTTTGAAGGCTCTTTAGTGGTGTTCAATTCCCTTGCTCCTCATATTACTACTACTTCAAGGAAGGCAACTATTGCTATCCTTTTACAAGAGCCTCCAACATGAACAAACATTCAAAGGAGGAACATCTTGATGGGTGTACACCTTGGGAAGGTAGACAAGACAAACATGACTAAAGAAAAAATTCTTCATCATTTAGAGATTGGTCTTCTAAACTTTCCTCCAGTAGACCTTGCACCAAAACTTCCATAGGTTTTTTTTTAAGTTTTTTTTTTAATATATAGTTTCATTTAGTTTGTATTTTTTTTTCGATTTTGTTTTGTTGTTATGTTGTTTTTTTTTTCTTTTTGCTACAAGTTATTAATTAATTTTTTATTTTATTCTTGTTGTGGTGTAGGTACCAAGTGATGGCAGCGGCCCAAGTGGTCATGATGATGTTAATGTTCCTCCTCCTTCTCTAGTTTTACCTTAGGGTTTCCAATCTTGTCATGTTTTGGTTATCCCAGTTGTAGTGTTGATGTTATTATTATCTTTTATTGGACATTCATAGCCATTGAAGACTATGATGACAGTTCATTATTATTCATTTTATTGTTGCACAGTGCAACCATGGCTATTGGATTTATTATTATTTTTATTATCATTGTTAACTAAATTTTTGTTACACTATGTGACTATGGCTATTGGACCTGGACACTTTGGTTATAATATTTCTAGTTTAGCATATTTTATATATTTAAGCATTTTGTTTTTTATGCATGCTATGTTTTATTTTGTATAAGAAGGCTACACTGGTTAAAATGCAAGGCTATAAGGCAACAATTGATAAAATATTAAATGTAAGGCAATCAAGCAAAACAAAGTGAAAAATATGGTATGATGGCTATAATAAAGATAAGGAAGAAAAAAAATTACAAATGCATTGTGAGTTTAAGGCCTTAGTAGGCCACCCATTTAAGGCCTTGGTAGGCCATGGTAAAGTTTTTATAAGTTTTTATGTTTTAAAATTTGTATGGATTTTTCAAGTTTTAAAATTTTTATGGCATTTTTATGTTAAAAAGAAAAGCATAAAAGGAAAATTGTTAATAAGTCATAAATTTCATGCATAACAAGGCTAAGACAAGACAAAACATGGTAAAGAAGAATGATACATTAAAGGCCACATGGTTATCAACATAAGGGGAAGTGAGGGGGTGTACTCAATTGTGCAACTATTTTCTACTCTTTGAAAGGCTAGGAAAAGTGTATGGTATCTATTGTACAATCTTGTATTTCCTGTTTCCCTCATTGACCATGTTGAATGGGAGCTCTTTCCATGTTGCGTGCATGATTTGGTTGTTTTTGAGCTTGGCCTCATCTACTCCATTGGGTCTTTAAACTTTGCTTTTAATAGTAGGAGTTTCTTCTTGAAACTCCACTTTGGACCTTTGCTCCACGTCAACATTATTAATTGCCAAGGAAACTGCACTATCACCATGAATAATTATTTCACCTCCCTCATAAGGTAGGTGAATTTCTTGGTGGATGGAGTAGGAAACTACTCATAATTGAGCTAGTCAGGACCTCCCCATGATGATATTGAATCCTAGTATCTCTTCCACCACTAAGAAGTTGGCTAATGTGGGGAGTTATTCCCTTTCTATGAAGTCTAAGGAGATGGAACCCTTTACTTCTACTTGTGATTCATTAAAAGATTTAAGAGCAAAGGTAGGAGTACTTTACATGTGCTCCACTGGGCCTAACTATTTGATGAGTGGCAAGATACCCCTACACTCAACCATACAAATATGAGCGTAACACGCGCCATCCGATCGAACTCTGCAGACTAAGTGCCTACACACCTCATGGAACACTTTAGGTTAATTATTCATTGTCTTCCTAGACTTGTATTTGTCATGGTGTATGGTTAAGTAAGTCCGAGGTATATGATTTTTATAGCTTTTCTGTTTTATCTCCTATGCTATTGAGGTGAAGGGTTGAAGAGACTAATTGACTAACTCTAACTAACTAACTAAGTGTGAATTAACCCAACGTCAGTATTCGTTCCCACTTACCGTTCACACCCTGAACCGATGCAACCATGGTTACCAAATGCTAGTCGTCGCTGGGATCACCACATGTAATGCACGTGCTCGAAGTGGTCGTGCTGAGGCACTTAACTAGGAGAGAAGGATTGAGAAAGATTTAATTCCTAATAAAGCATTTAAATGGTAAACAGTAAATAACAATAAATAAAGTCCTAATTAGCCTATTCCATGCACTACAAGGTTTATCCAAGAAGTTTGTCTTTATTGCCATACACAAACTTGTGTTTAGGTACAATGTCTGCTTGAATAAAGATCCGTTCACTCTGGAGTTCCTACTGCGAGCACATGGAAAATATTCTATCTCCAGAGGGATCAATCTGCCAGAGCTTCACTACGGTCTAAGCCTAGGATGGAAAACAAAGGAGAGCTGCCTCTTATTTATAAATTTTGTGGTGCACCACGATATCGTATGGGATGCGATATCGCGGCGGACGCAATATTGCATGGGATGCGATATCACGGCGGATGTGATATTGCGTTGCATCATACCCCCATGACTAAATGAAAACTTGTCCTCAAGTTCCTTACAAAATATTGGGAAGGTATGGGATTATTGACTCAAATGAAACTAATGGGATGGCATGTGAACGGATCATCATTACAAGACAACACAAAACTGGTGTTCATGACAACAAGAGTGAACACCTTATTACATTGACATCAGGCCTTATTTGGCAGTTGAGAGAGAGAGAGAGAGAGAAAGAATTTTTGCTGCTGCCAACACCAAGATTATGCCTTTCATTATCCTTCTGTAAGCATGCCATCGATCTTGCTCCTTGCATAGCTACTTCAGCACGACTCCATTCCAAGTGTTCCTTCCATATCCAATCCGTTGTTGTATGGTTGCCTTCTACACACACAACATAATCTTTTATTACCAAGGGTGAATGAATTTTCAATGCAATTGATACCTTGCTTCGGTGAAAGATCCATTGGCTAAGTTGTGGTATGGCTAATGCGGATCTAGAGATATAATATTGGTGGCTAATGAAGGTGTAGGGGTTAGGAGAAAATCGAAAAAAATTGGGCCCCGTACCCCCATGACTAATCGCAAACCTCTGGTAGCGATAGAATGGAGAAAGGAGAGGAATAAGAAAGATAGGTAAATGGGGACAACTATAACGTTGATGAAATGGATGTTAAGATGGAAATGAACAAAATAAAATAGATCGCAAAAATGTTAGGGAAAAGAATTTAACTGGTGCACCAAAGAGGAATGTCAGTGGGTACACCCAAAAGCAGGCTCATGCCCTTAATGCCCTGACAAACCCACATTCAAAGAGTCCATAGGCTCTAGGAATGTCATTTGGAATAAGAGTTAAAGTCTTAACCGCAAGAATTTACCAAAAAGAAAACAATGCATCAACCAAAATATACACTAATGATACAACCGACGATGAGGTGAACAATGGAGAGAAGGATGGAGAGAAGAGAATGGAATGGAGTCCCAAGAACAAGGTGGTGTACAGCCCCTTGTGTGTTTCATGATTAATGTGACTTAGCAGATCCCATTCCAAGTCTGGCCCCAAACAAACCACATCCAATGACTTCGCATCAATGCAATTGGCCAAACCATCCACTTGAAGTAACAAGAATGCCTTCTCCAAAGAGCCACCACCATTCCGACAAGACAAGGAGGAGAGAATGGGAAGCGAGAAGGGCCTTAGTTAGAGGGAACATTTTTATTTTGAGTTCCATAACCAATGCTTGTAACCCAAGGAATTATTTCATCTAAGGGGTGTGCTTTGAATTCCCACTCTTTTTTTTATGTGTTTATGTGTGAGAACCACACCATGCAAATACTTTGTTATTTTTATTCACTCAGTATCCCGATGATTGAGTAATGTCAGAATGATAAGAAAACTTAAGAAGAAAACATCCAAGCACCCAAGAGAATGGCTAACACAAATGCATCAAGTTCCCTTGAAGTCACACCCTTTTCAATCCTTAAGTCCTTCCTTAGTTTGAGAAATAGCCAGTCACTGATTCGTTAATGGTTCGTATTATTGAAGGGACTGTACATTTCCAAGCCAAGAGAGACCATAGAAATTGGTGGATGGATGGATGAAGTGAACTCATTGTGTGCCATATCAAGAGAACGTACCTTAGTATCAACATCATGACTTAAAGGTAAAAACCAAACATTAGTAATCAATATGAAAATAGTTCATACCATCATGAAGAACACTTATTGGGTTACAAACTTATAGGGTGGATCACACACACACTCAAAATGAAAAAGTATAACGATGTTGTAAAAAAAAATAAGAAAAGTTAAAGAAATTTGTAAAAAAAAACGTGGAAAACAAAAATGTGTAATAAAAAAACGTGGAAAACAAAAACGTGTAAGACAAAAATGTGTAAAACAAAAATTAAAAAGAACTGAGGGCCCCAATGATTAGCATAGGTGGCCAACTCCCCCATGATTGAATGGAAAGGAAGAGATCCGAAATAATGAGCGCATGTTTGAATTTCGTAGAAGTGCCCAACTTCTCCCCATTGATGTTCTTAGATTAAGGGGTGAAAGTTGGCGATGCTCATATTCCAATGTATCTATGCCTTCGTTGTTGGCATGGGTTGTTTCCTCAATTCATTCCATGCATATTTGTCGGTTGCTCTTTCAACTAGCTATCAACCATGGGGTGTCTACTACTTGTTGTGTGGTTGCTACATACAGGCATCTTTGTTGCAAAGTTTCAAGGGCACACCTGTTGCATGGAGGAGATGTTGTGCATTCCTCCATGTCATCACCTGATGAATCACTGTATGTGATGCATGGAAATTTCCTCTTCTTGATCTTTTCATAAATGTTTACCTTAGATATTTCCAAGGAAAGATCATGAATTCCTAGGCATGCGTCTACTGTACTCAGACATGCCCTTCCCATTATAATTGGGAAGTCCCCTTCATTGTTGTTGACTTCAATCACCAGGAAATCAGCTGGGTAGGACCAACCACACACAATGGTTACAATATCCTCCACCAATCCCAAGGGAATGGTGATGGACTGGTCTGCCAGCTCTAGTTGAATGTTACTCTTCTTAAGTTGGGGCAGGTTCCAAGCTTGATACATTTCTTGTGAAATTAAGTTGACTCTGGAACCCGAGTCAAGAAGAGCCTTATGTGGTTCGTTCACGGTGACTTGGAGGTAGCTTAAGAGACTTCCAGGGTTAGATAGTTTCCTGGGAAGGTGGCCTACCTTGATCCAGTTGGTTACAGTATGGGTTAACATAACCGTCTACGTTGAGCTTTGATTTTGGTTTGAAGGGAGCTTTGAAGCCTTGTATGTTGGAGGAGTGTGCATTGACTCAACTGCTTGTTGTTGTCAGAGCTTGTCTACGCTTTTGGTTTTGAAGAAAGGTCTTCTCTTTTTACGGTTGTCAGAACTAGCAGTGGGTTGAATGTTTACGGCTCTCATAGTGTTGCATTGCTGTGGTTGAGTGGGGAGTTACCCTTGCATTGTTGGAGCAGGAGGTGTTATGGGAACTACATGTGGAAGAGATGTGGATGGATTAGGAGGATGGCATGGATGTGGAGGAGAAGGAGTCCTTCTAAAGTACTCCCGAACTTGGTAGTGACATTGGGGAGTTGCGTGACCCATGGAGTCACTTGAAGAAATCGACTACTGCACGTAGTAGCCATAAGGATTGGGTTGCTGGTAAGGGTATTGATGTTTCAACGATGGCATCCCCCATAACTATGGGTATTGCCACTGCTGATGTTGTCCGATGGGTTGTGATGGAGTTCCACTTGGATAGTATGTCAACGGTTGGTGGAACTGTCTTGGGTTACCTTGAGGATAAGGTAACCTATGGGGTGTCTACCTTTTGTTGAGTCTTGTGTTTAGTGCATACACCCCAGACTCTTGTAGATGTGAGATGATTGGACAACATCCTTTAGGATGTTCATATTGGCAGATCTCACATCCACCGTCATTGTCTAAATCCAAGTCCACAACTTCATCGGAGATAGTTATTTTTCCCTTACCCTTGTCACGTGCAAGGCCTAAATCTCTCCACTTTTTCTTGTCCTTGTCACTACTTCATTCTTACTTAGACTCCTCTATAATCTTTAGGACAATTTCAATTTTATTGTCTAAGGAGCTCCATACTTCATCTACCTTAGCCGATACTTCTGTTGTTAGCTTTTGAAGCGGCAAGGTTTTTTTGTTCACCAACTCTTCAAGTGGTGACTCATCTTCTTCATTGCAAAATCTCACCTCCTTCTTTTGAAGAGAGGGATCACAGTTATATTCTTCTACACTTTTCCTTTTTCGTAGCTCCCTTTCTTCTTTGGCTACTTGTTCCAACAAGTGATGAATTTCATGGGATCTAAGTTCTAATAGTCTCCCTTGGGCGTAAGTCCCAAGGGTTCTCCTAGTTTCATACCTTAGCCCATCTATGATGTGGCAAAGTTGATCCCGCTGTGCATAACCATGGCTCGATCAATGATGTAACAATGCATAGTAGCAACCCATGGCAACATCCAAGGGTTCATGAGTACCTTGCTTCCATCCTTGGATCTACTTACGTAAATTAGACACTGTGGAGTACATTTGATACTTATCATTGAAGAGTTCTAACATCATACTCCACCTCCTAATGGTTTCTGGCTCTAAGGACCGGTACCAACTCTCTGCTTCCTTGATGAGTGTCCTAGGAAACAACTTTAGTTTTTGCCACTCGTTTTCTATGTTTTGCAAGGCGCAGGCATCGTGGAATGCCCGTAAATGGTTTTGCAGATCCGTGTTGTATCCCCTTTCAAATCGTGGGATGTTGTTCATGTCTAAGCACTTGATCCGACTATCTTTTAAATGCCTTGTTGGGATTCTTACTGCCTCTGTTATATCTAGCATGCTTCAGGTGGCAAGTAGGGGTTCATCATGATCATCCCTTTCATGACGTCTATGATGTCTACGTTGCTCCCTACTTTCCCTTCGTTCATGCCTAGATTCTCTAAACTGCCCTCGTCCTCTCTCTCGACTCTCTTGTCGAGGTCTCTCATTTTTCTTACTCTTATCCTCTCCGTTATGCTCTTGATGATTGCGCTCTGATGTGGAAGGAGAGGATGAATGATGTGAAGAAGGGGAAGAAGAAGGAGGACCATCACCATGACGATGTTTCTTACCTTCTCTTCTATGGCTGCGGCCCTGATCGTGGTGACGATCTGAGTGTCCGTCCTTGCCATGTGTTGTTGTTTCCTCTATGAACAATTGGTGTTCATGGGGATCAGAACCAGGGTTATGTATCGTGGAGCGTAGGTTCTAATACCCCACCTCCTCACTATCGTTAGGAGGGGAAACATCTTTCGATAGAGAACCCATTAGAAGTGGTTCACCATCTCCCATTTCACTTAGGACGTGGAGGACCTCTTTGCCCTTCAACAGTGTATGTTGGCTCTCCTGCGTTAAGTCCCTCATATGTTGTGCAGTTGTGGGATGGTAATCCCTCATGTCAGAATCACCTAAAACATATTCAGCATAGAGCTGAGTCATGCCAATCTATGCCAAAGCAAGGAGGAGCATGTTGGGGACTGCACGATCTGGAGGTAACACTATGTTACCTTGCAAGTCTCTCTAGCACATCTGTTCATCCTAATGGAGGATAAAAGTAAAGTTGGGTATATACTCATCAGGATGAGTATATTCCACCTTGTATTATTGAGGAACCGGTTGATTTAGGTTATGTGTTTTTGATTGCCGACTGTTCTTTGTATGATCCCTAGGTGAAGTGCTCTTGTGAGAAGAAGAAGAAGACATTATGTCTTATAGGTGTGCTGATTTACAGTTATATAATAAATTTTTTTTCGTTAATTAACCCTAAGGTTCATTTAAGCTCCCAACGATGTGAATGATCTCTTATGTTCTACTTAGCACAAAAACACTTAGTCCTGACAACGGCACCAATGATGAGTGGCGAGATACCCCTACACTCAACCATACAAATACAAGCGTAACACGCGCAATCCAGTCAAACTCAACAGACTAAGTGCCTACATGCCTCATGGAACACTTAAGGTTAATTATTCGTTATCTCCCCAAACTTACTTGTATTTGTCACGGTGTATGGTTAAGTAAGTCCGAGGTATATGATTTTTATAGCTTTTCTGTTTTATCTCCTATGCTATTGAGGTGAAGGGTTGAAGAGACTAATTTACTAACTCTAACTAACTAACTAAGTCTAAATTAACCTAGCATCAACATCCGTTCCCACTTACCATTCACACCCTGAACCGATGCAACCGTGGCTACCAAACACTAGTCGTTGCTGGGATCACCACACATAACACACGTGCTTGAAGCAATCGTACTAAGGCACTTAACTAGGAGAGAAGGGTTGAGAAAGATTTAATTCCTAATAAATCATTTAAATGGAAAACAATAAATAAAGTCCTAATTAGCCTCTTCCATGCATTGCAAGGTTTATCCAAGAAGTTCGTCTTTATTGCCATACACAAACTTGTGTTCAAGTACAATGTCTGCTCGAATAAAGATCTGTTCACTCTGGAGTTCCTACTGCGGGCACATGGAAAATATTCTATCTCTGGAGGGATCAATCTACCAGAGCTTCACTACGGTCTAAGCCTAGGATGGAAAAAAAGGGAGAGCCACCTCTTATTTATAGATTTTGCGACGCACCGCAATATCGCATATGCGATATCACGACTCATGCGATACCGCGTCCCATCACTATTCAACAATGATGAAAGTTATAATATTGGTCGCTGCCCCATCGTCAACGTGCACCCTATGCACCTTGTATTACCCAACCCTTATGATTATGAAGAGAGGGACCTGCATTATCTCACCATCTTGGGGGTTAGTCTTCACTATCATGAAATACTAGTGTAGTTGACTCCATTTCTTCCCTAGATGAATGAGGTACCATCACTACGTGGATGGACTCTTCATTGCCAAGAATGTCACACTAATATGAATTAAAGTTAACATTTTTACTAAGGCTTCATAATGAGCAGAAGAAGTCATTACCAGGTTATAGAGGCTCAATGAAGTGTTCTTCTATTTTAAGGAAATTTTCACATGTTCCATAGTATTGAGAAAGTATTTATCATTGGTCGTTATTTCTTTACTTTTATTGAGTTTGACTTCCTCCATTCATCCCATGATTCGAACTTCATGTTTTAAGGTTTGTGGTTTGGGTTCTTTTCCCTTCTCTTGTTGTTTTTGGTCCTCCCTTGGCTAACTGGTTGAAGCATTTTGAGCATTAGAGTTCATGGGAATGGTTGAAATGGATGTGGGCTTTGGTGGACCCACCTCCTTCGAAGCCTTCACCTACTTATTATCTTTTGCCTTGGGCTTTGGGACAGACTTCTTGCATTGCTTGGTAGGTAATTTCTTGTTATTAGATTACAAAGAAGTTATTGTGTTGATCAATATAGGAGGACATTGATCAACTTGGGTTGTAGGTTTGGTGGTAGTAGGATGGGGGCACTCTAATGATAAATGGTTCCTTGGAAGGTGTTGGTAATGGTATCCTTACAATAAAAGGAGTCCTTAAACTAGATGAAGTTGAAGGACCTTTTTTGTCATGAGGAGGTACCCAAATCATGAGCAACTACTTGGTAGGTCTTGGGTTATCGCTAACGTTGAATGCCACTATTGTGTAAGGGTTGTTGTTTGTATTCAACAAGTCTTTCTATACCTACATGGACTAGTTTTGATGCCTAACTAGGTTGGAAACATCTAGCACCAACTCTCCATTGTCTATCATCGTTTATAGGTCATCCTTCAATGTGAAGTAGAAATCAATGTCATGACCAAGAAATTAATGAATGTGGCAAAATCAGCCAAGTTTGAAATACTTCAGTACTAGTAGGTCATCCTTGGTTGCCAAAGTGGAATCCTTAGTAATTTCGCATAATCGATCATGCCTCTTTCAGGCATTCTCAATCATTTTCTTGTATTGGATTTAGTGACTCTTGAGCAACTAGTTAAGGAGCTCGGATGGTTTTAAAGGCAACTTGGTGTACTTTGACTAACCTTTTCTCTCAAAGTTGGACCTTGTGTGATTTGAGGTAGAGGTCCCCAATGTTGAAGTTTGGCTGGTTACAATAGGGACCTTAAGTTGACTTGTTTTTGGCCCTTACGTAGTTTTATTTTCCTTGGTCATAATGGCCACAACTACATAGTTTTGTTTCCACTTATCTTTTTCCTTTCTTATGTGCTAGTTCTTGTATCCTACATAGGTAGGATCATGGTTGGCTTTAGTAGCATTCTCTATGTTCTTGGTTTGTGAGAAAACTTGGCTAAGGGACCACAAGTCTAAATAGTAGAGTTTAGACTTGATGAAGTCATTGACTACCCTCTTGAAAATGGCCAAAAGATGTATTTCAGCTATAGGCTCAGGAATCTCATTAAGTAGAGTATTTCATTATTGGATAAACTTCTAGACAAGTTCAAGAGGCCCTATTTGATTTTCATTAATTGATCTATGGTGGTGTCTAGTTTTAAGTTATACTTCAAATGATTTACAAATTATGAGATCAAGTCCTCTAATGAGACAATAGATCCTCTAGGGAATGCATGGTACTAGTCCAATGAATTTCCATTAAGGAACATAGGGAAGATTCACATGATGGTATGAGGCCAATATTATAGCAACAAGCATTTAGAATAAAAGATGATGAGGTGTGCATTAGGATCATCCTCACCATTATACTTGGTAAACTATGGGATAGGAACACCTGAAGGAAGAGTAATTTGAGGGACAGTCAGACTAATGGAATTGGCTTGGTAAAAGTCCATTACTTTGGCAATGGAAGCTTTAAATTCATGCAACTTTTCGGTAACATCTTGGATCATTTGGAAGGCCTGATCCAAGCCTTGAGGCACTCCAGCAGGTTGTGGGCTCTGTACAAATGGTTGCGGGGGAAGTTGAGAAGCTTGTGGCCTTACGATGAACAATGGTAAGGACAAAAGAAGTTGCATGATCATGGTTGTAGGGGGGTTGAATAGTGAAAAAGAGATCTACTCTAGTACTTGAAGAACAAAGAGGTAAAATGGGGTATGAGCAACTTAAGTGACTTGGGATTCCATTGAGGGGTTTACCGGAATAGAGAAGGGATGAGCCATGGTAAACACCACAAGTGACGGCCGTGTGGAGTGAGGCTATGTTACAAAAGGCATGGATGAGAAGAGTGAGACTGATTGAGGCACAAGTCCTGCCTAGTAAGTGGTAATGATGGGCGTTAACACAAACATAGCAAGATGGACATGTGGTGAAGAAGGTTGGGGAAATTGTCCCATAGAAGATGAAGGGGAGGCTGAAATGGATGCAATGGTTTGGGGAGCTTATTGTTGGAAAAGGCTTCTAATGAAGGCATTGGATTCTAGTTTAGTCTTAGACTCATCTTGCTCCTCGTGATGACTTTCCAAGCTAATTTCCTCACTTAACTTATCCATTTCTACTGATTGGGATACTATGTGCATATAGATGTTAGTCATGTTTATTTTGTCATAAGGGGAAGGAATGTACTCCTTTCCATTTCTATGAATTATCTTAATCACATGCTTTGGATTTAGATTCCACGTGTGGGATGAGTAGGCCGGCTTGAATTTTGGTACAAATAAAATTATAATATTCCGTGTTTACCATGGCAAAGTCTAGGTTTTGGCTCCTCTTCCTAAGTGATTGCCTCTGCTCACCAACAACTAGGTCCTTGGGGTCATATATGCACACTACATCTAGATTGGAAGCCATGTCTATTAAGTTGATTGGCAACATAGTTGATTTTTGGAAAAGCATTAATGAAATATTCAACTGGATTTTGAATTAATAGTTGTAATACGTGGAACTAGTGGCTCTGTAAAAAATGATGAAAGCTGCAACTAAAGGTACAGCACAAGTGGCGGTGGCAGGGTTTTGCTCTGCAGTGATAAAAATTAAAAATTAATTACTTTCAAATTTTTGTCCCTTTTGGATGCAAGGAAAACAGGCTTGCACTACAACTAGTTACTAAAAATAATTGGTATCAAAAATATTAAAATTAGGCTTCTAGTTTCTACACTGGATTCAAAAATATTAAAATTAGGCTTTCAACTTTTACATAGGTTCACTCCACCCAACCTGCACTAGAAAAGTACACTGGCTTTACTTGCTTGAAAAGATAAGCTGTGTGCTTTTGAAAAGATACGTTAGGGATCCCAGAAAAAGATATGCTAGGTTTTCCAACAATAAATATGCTGGATATATAGGAAGTACGCTGGGTTTTTCTGAGAATAGGTACGTTAGCTTTTCCAGCAATAAATACGCTGGGTTTTTAGAAAGTATGCTAGCTGCCAATGTGGATAATACATTGATTTTTTTTCTAGAAAAATACGCTAATATTTTCTTTAAGAAAATATGCTGGTATTTCTCCTATGGTATGCAGGCTGAACATATGTTGTGTTTATGTGGAAAATCCAACGAAAAAATTTCACAAACCACAAGTGGGTGATGGTTTGCAAAAATATGTTGGGTTCCTAGAAATCTCAACGATAGATTTTAGTGGGCAGAAAGTGCAGGTTCATTGAGAAATACGTTGGCTTTTAAAAGTCCAACAATTCTTGTGAAATTTGAAAAACACTAAACTGACTGCAATAAATATTGCAGGAGAATGGATGGCTGCATTCATTTTGAGCAGAATTTCAAAGATTTTCTGGTAAACGTAAGCAAATAAAAATTAGAATTAATGCAAAGGACAAAGAAGAGTAGGATTGGGCAAAGAACTTGGATGAAGGTCCTTCTTTTAGGACTAGAAACTATAACACTAGAAAAATTTGATGCTGGAAACCCAAAGATTCTTAGCGAAACAATTTAACTTTGGATCCCACGGGCCTCAAGAAAGGGATCTAAAGCACCTTAAATAGTCTTGTTGATCATCCAGTGACTTAGAATTTGTAAAACAGTGCAAAGAAATTTAAATGTAAATGCAGATCTAGGTTTAGAGAAATAGAAAATAAACTTGAACCGCATGAATTAACTACAATATTTTATTAAAATAATAAAGTTTTGAAAAAACAAAGTTCAAGTGAGTACAAGTTTATGTGCTTATAATGCACAAAGAGTTGCATGGAAGGTGCTTGAAGCCCAATTGAAGTTGACAGTGTGTCTTGTAGTCAACTTTGTTATTTGGATGCTCAAAGTTTCATCCCCAAAGCTCCTTACTGGTTCCTTTACATTGGATCAGTGTTGTAATGTTGAAGTGGTGATTGATGATTGTTGGACTTTTGGTGCATTGCTTTGAGAGTCTCTTTGCTCAACTTAAATGCAAATTTTCCAAAAGTCCTTGTGTAGTGGTCAAGCTCAGTTTATATAGGCCATTGGGGTTCGATTCATTGCTGCAAATTTTTGCCATAATTGCTAACAAATTGCTGCAAATTTCTGATATTGTAGGCCATCCAACCACAATGTATTTATTCAATTTGGAAAGTTTGATAAATCAAGGCCATCATAAATACACTAGCTTCATCATTAATATGCTAGCCTCCACATAAATATGTTGGATTTCACATAAATACAAAGGCTTTTACATGAAAATTAAAGCCCAACAATTTATATGCTAGCTGTACTGCCATAGCCAACATAAAAATTGTGAAAACCCCAAATTTGGTGATTCCCAAGGAATTTCCAGCCTTCCCAAGCCTAGGTATGTGCATCATATGAATTTTTTCACTTGGAAAGTGAGGCAATCAACGATATGAAGCCTTTTTTAGCCTCCATAAGTTAAGGTATGTGAGATTGTAGCTTGTAAATTGCAAACTTCACATTTTATAACATGATCCTACCTTAAGTTTAATGGTGAAGGTTACAATGCCAAATACTAGGAAAATAAGGTAATTATATCTATCATATTTTACACCAAATTATAATGGTTTTGGTCATGAGTTGCAACATGAATTTTCTTCATGGTGTTTCATGATGCTTTGAAGGTGTTTTAGGCTTTGAAAATTGCAAAAAATCTACTCATGTTATGAAGCAAATCTGAAAAATTGACTGAGTGTTGGCACATATTTATAGACTTTTTGTGATGCGTCAATGGGGATGCATTGATGCATCAAGTTGTGTCAACAAGGATGCATCAACACAACCTATTGAAAGAATTTTCTACAATAAAAAACTAAGTGTTAGGGAAGAGTTTGGCAATGAAATGGAGTCCAAAGGAAGCCAAAAGAAGCCTAGAAGGGTGTCAAATCATGGGAGAGGGTTTGAAATTGATATGGAAAAGGAGATTTGGAAAAATGTATATTGCCAAGGAGTGCAAAAATTGGATGTTTCTTGTTGGAAAACAATGGAATTAAGTGCAAAATAATTAAGGGATAGGAAGTTTAACCATCCAAATCAAAGACTATGCAAGTGGATCCTCCCCATAGCAGGCTCATGCCCTTACTACCCTTGCATGCCCTCATACCTAGGACTCCATAGGCACCAAGGATGATTAATGGCCATGGATTGTTAAAAATTGAACCTACACTAGAAATCATCAAAGAATTAGGACATATCAAATCAAGCACATTGATCAACCTTGATAAGAGATAGTGAGGTGGTACATGGAAGACTTTGAACAACAAGAGAGAGTGTGTATGGTAATGGAGTCTTGCATCCTAGTCACATGAAGTCCTTTGTGGATTTTGTGATTAGTTTGACCAAATAATATCCCATCCTTCATCAAAATCAAGTCCATCCACTTCTAGTGATTTCACATGGCACATTTAGACAATTTGACACCCAGAGTTCATGAATACTTCCAAAGATCAACCATCATTCTAGATATAGAAGAAAAGAGAAGCAAAATGTTAAGAGGGCCTTAGTTAGAGGGGTGCCTTTAGGCATGGATAACATGTCTTTCCAGCCTTATAACCAATGCTTTTAGCCCATTATATCATCTAAGGGGTGTACTTTGAATTCCCATGTTTTTTTTTTCATGAAAATTACACCATGCAAAGACATTGCTTTCTACTAATGATTGATGTTAGGAATGGTGAGGAATTGATGAGAATACCCATAAAAGTCTAGCCATCAGATAGGTACAAAAGGTGACAAGTTTACTTGAAGTCACACCCTTATCAATTCCACCTAATACATTCTAAATTTAGTAAGTACCAAGGTCACGTATTCTTTATAAGTTGTTATGAAGAAAGGACCTCATGCTTTCAAGATGAGAGAATATCATGTACTTAAGTGAAATGGGTGGATGATGTGAGCTCCCTACCTGATACCATAAGAAAATCAATGTCCCATTAATTGATGTCATAATTCAAAGATGAAATCCAGTCATTAAGTAATCAATTCAACTAATATAGTTCAATAAACCTCCAACAATCAACAACTATACCAAGCACCAAAGTCCTTATAGTAATAAAGAAGAAAATCACATCTAAGAAAATTCAAATAAGGAAAAATATAAAAGAAAGTGCAAAATACTCAAAAAAATGAAAAACATTTAAAGAATGATGTAATAAAAAAGTTGAAAAAAAATCGATGAGCCATTACAAAATGTCAACTTGAATAACCATCTCCCCCATAACTGAGTTGAAAAGAAGAGATCTAAAAAATAGAATGAGCTTGGTCATTGGTTGAGGTGTTGTGGCCATTGGTTATTTTTGTCTCTAAGAAAAGGTTTGACTTATTGCATATTAACAAATAACCATTTGTTTGGACTGGTAGGATGGTAAATCATCATGATCCAAAATGGAAAAGTTTCATGAATAACGTAAGGACCCTCCATTATCATTTGGAATTTTGTAGGTTGAGGTACATGTATGGGGTTCTAGTAAATCACCTTGACTTTTGGTTGAAATTTTGACTTTCCTTATTCTGAGGTCATGGTGTTGCTTGTTGTGTGCCTTGTGCACTTCATTCAAGGATAGGACCACTAATCGATTTTCATCTAGCATTTTAAGATTCATTAATCTATCTCTTTGGGCTAGACTTAAATCCAAGTCAAGGTCACAAGCCGTTGAAAGTATACAGAGCTCTATTTGGATGGAAAGAGTTGGGATTTTCCTATACACTAACTCATAAGAAGAGTAAACAATAGGATGTTTCTATATTGATTGATAAGCCCAAAGAGCATCATTGAGTTTGATGCTCCAATCCTTTCTATACTTACTAATGGTGTGTGCTAGTATTTTTTTTATTTACCTATTCATAACCTGAGCTTAACCTTGAAGAGTTGCATAAGTTTTCTAAAAGTGGCACCTGTGAAGTAGGTTACATTATCAAAAATTAGTACCTTTGGCACACCAAACTTATTTATCACATTTTGTTGTACAAACCATACCACCGTAAAGGATGAACAGTCAAGATGGTAGTGGCTTCAACCCACTTAGTGTAATAGTCAATAGCCATGATTATGTACGCCTTTCCATTTAACATGGGGTTGATGGATTCCGTAAAGTCGATTCCCCAAAGGTCAAAAGACTCCCATGTTCGAATCCAATATTAGGGCTCCTCCATTCATGAAATCATCCCTCCATATTATTGGCACCTATCATAGGAATGGAGGAAGTGATTCCCTAAAGATTGTTAGCCAATAATACCCTACCATGAGAATTTTAATGGCCATCCTCCTCCCAGCATAATGGCCCCCAAAAGGACCTTCGTGAGCATCTTAGAGGACTTGAAGTAGATTTGTAGTAGAAACAAACCATTGTACTAAGTCATTTGCACAAATCTTGTAGAGGTTACCTTTGATTTCCATGAAGTGATTTGGCCTAGTAAAGAACCTATAGTTTCTTCCTGTTGTCCCATTTATGTGGCATCTCTTGAGTGAGTAGGTAAGAGAGGATGTGATTATAACAATTTAATTCTTTGGGATTTTCAGCTTTCATAGCACTAGCAAAGAGGAGTTCATTTGGGAATTAATCAGATCAAGATCCTTCATCCTCTTTTTTTGTCCCATCTCAATCAAGACAAGTAGTTAGTAACTACATTCTTGATCCTCTTTTTTTCAATCATCATTAGATCAAACTCTTGAAGAATCACTAACCATCGTATAACACAAGGGCTCACCATTGGTTTATTCATGAGGAACTGTATAGCACTATGCTTAATGTGCACAAAAACTTAGTATTCAAGCACATAGTGCTTAAATTTCTCTAAGACATACATCACTGCCATGAGCTCCTTTTCAATGGTGTATTTCAGTTGTGCATCCACAATGCTCCTATTGCACAATGGATGTAGTATGAAAATTTCTGATCATCCAACTATGTAAGTATAGCCTCCAAAGCATAATTTGATGCATTGATCATGATCTGGAATGGCCTAGACCAATCTAGTGCCCATAGAATTGAAGCTTTTATGAGTTTCTGGTTTAATGATTGGAATGTGTTCTCACATTTCTTAGTCTAGGTAAACAATGTATCCTTCTTTGTGAGTTCTACCAATGGTTTGATGATTTTCGAGAAGTTTTCAAGAAAGTGCTTGTACTAACCTATGTGGCCAGGAAATGACCTTACATCTTTCACTGTTTCTAGTTGCCTAGTTATTTCTTGGATGACCCATACTTTCTCAAAGTTCACCTTGATCCCTTTGTGAGAAATTCTATGCCCCAAGACAATGCCCTCTTGGACCATCATATGGCTCTTTTGCTAATTAAGCCTCAAATTGATTTACATACATCTTTGAAAAACTTGCTCAAGGTAGTCCAAGGCTTGCTCAAATGTAGCCCCATAGGTAGAGAAGTCATTCATGAAAAATTTTAACCAACTACTGATTTGTTGTTGAAATATGCTTAGGACCAATCATTGGAAAGTGGTAGGAGCATTGCATAGGCCAAAGGGCATCTTCCTATATGAAAAAGCTCCCTGGGGACTTATGAATGTGGTTTTGGCCTAGTCCTCTGGTGGAATCTGCATTTGGTTATAGCCAATATAACCATGCATAAAGCTATAGTAAAAATGCCTTGCTATAATGTCCAGTACTTGGTCCACAAATGGAAATGAAAAATGGTCCTTGTATGTTTCCATATTCAACAATCAAAAGTCTATACAGACTCTCCATTTTCCTCCCTTATTTAGAACAATAACAAGTGAACTAATCCACTCGCTATCTATAATTAGTTAGATGAACCTAGCTTTAAGGAGTTGCTTAATATTTTCCTTGATAATCCACTTAAGCTTTGGGCTCAATTGTCATTGTTGTTGTCTCTTTAATTTAATGGAGGAGTCTATGTAGATTTGGTGCTAGCATATCTAAGGATCTATCCCTATTAGGTTATGATATGACCAAGCAAATGTTGGCCATTTTTTTTACAACTTTCAATCATTTTTGTTTTTGCTCTAGAGAAAGTATGGCATTAAAATCACTTGATTTTCATTTTTAAGAAATTCATATTCCATGCCTATGAGTAGAGCCTTTAATTCAAGGGGCTTTTCTTACAGGTATCAAGGATCTCCAACTCTTCCCAATCGATTTCACTTTACAAATTGGAGAGTTGGTTATGGAGTTGCTCCAATTTATCCATGCTCTCAACATAGAAGCTAGTAGGGCTCTTAGCTAGTTCCATGCATATTTTTTATTTAGCTTCATTATTTGTCATCAACCACTAGGTACCTTCTTGTGTTATGGTTGTTACGTACAAGCACCTTTGAATTACTATAGTTTTTGCATCCTAATTACATGCTTGAAGTGAAGTGTCTTTGATGATCCATAATGTCTGCATGCAATGGCACCCTATGTTATTATACATGATGCATGGAACTCTCTTCTTCTCCACTTTTCCAAATTCATTTTTTTTTTGAAAACCTCTAAGAAAAGATCTTGAATTCCCATTCTCACATCTATGGTGCACAACCATGCCCTTCTGATGATGATAGAGAAGTTCCCCTTGTAGTTATCCACATGGATCATCAAAAAATTAGTAGGATATCCATTCACAAACTATTATCATGATGTCCTTCACTAATTTCAAAGGGACAATGATGGACTGATCTGCTAGCTCCAATCTAATGCTTCTCTTTTTCAAAGAAGGCAGGTTCCAAGCATGGTACATATCTTGGGAAATTAAGTTAACTCTAAAACCTAAATTCAAAAGAGTCATGCATGGTTCATTTTTGGTGATCTAGAGGAAGATGAGGGAACTCCCAGGATCAAATCTCTTCCTAGGAAGGTGGCCAACCTTAATCCAATCTATAACTACATGGATTAACATAACAATATGGAGTTGGGAAAAGTCTTGGTTTGAAGCCTATTCGAGATGAATCTCAGAGATAGAGGTAGGAGGGTTGGCAAACACAAGTGTTTGAGAGGGCTTTGAGGGCTTCTATTTCTAAAGAATGGCCTCTTACGAGGCTTAAATTTAGGGCCACGTAGCTAAGGAGCCTATTGTAGATTCATTGCCCTCATGGTAGTTCTTTGTTGTGGTTGCATAGGAATTTTACCTTTCGTAGATGAAGCGGGTAGCAAAGGTGTTATCAGTTGTAGTGCATCAGTGGATGAGTGTTGCGGAGAATAGAAGGAAAAAGGACACTTCCCTTTTAGAGAGTTCTTTGTAGTATTTTAGAGGGTAGTAATGATATGGGAAGGAAGCATGACTAGAGAAGTCACATGGGGATACCAGCTATCGAACATGGTAGCCATAGGGATCTAGTTTCCAATCTAGATATTGTTGCATTGGTGGTGGCATCCTCCATGACTATGGATTTTGCCACTATTGGTACTTCTCATAAGGTTGAGGTGGTGCTTCACTTGAATAATATGCTTGTTGGTGGAATTCCTACCTGTAGTTACCTTTTGGTTAACGAAACCTCATGGGTGCTTGCCATTTTGCCAGTCTAGGATTCAAAGCTTACACCCCAGATTCTTGTAAGTGTGATAACACTAGACAACATCTCTTAGATGTTAGTATTGAAAAATGTCACAACCATCATCATCAATTTCAAAATCAACAACCTCCTCTAATGTTGCAACTTTACCCTTATTTTTGTGATATCCCTATTCGGTATCCTTTTTCTTCCTTCTTTCATGACCACTACCTCCTTGGTCTCTACATTCTTCTACAATCTTCAAAGCGATTTGGAACTTCTCATCCAAGGAGTCCCACATCTTATCTACCTTAGCCAATATTTTAGTAATAGATTTCTGTATTGGCAAGATTTTCTTGTACACCACTTCACCAAGTGATGCCTCCTTCTCATTATCATAGAAACAGACTTCTCTTTTGCGAATGGAGGGATCCCTATTTTTTTCTTCTACACTTTCTTGCTTCTTTAGTTCACCTTCTTCTTTGGCCACCTAATCAATTAACCTTTGGATCTAATAGGTCCTTAGCTCATAGATTCTCCATTTGGCATACACCCCAAGAGTTCTCCTTGTTTCAGTCCTAAGCCCATCTATGATATGACACAATTGATCCTATTGGGAGTATCCATGGCCTAGGCATTGATGCAAAAGAGAATAATACCTGCCCAATGCTACATTAAAGCACTCATGATTGCCTGGTTTCCAGCCTTATATCTGACTCCACAAATTGGATGCTCTGGAGTATGTTTGATACTCGTCGTTGAACAGCTCCAGCATTGTACTCCATCGATAGATAGATTTTGATTCTAAGAATTGGTTCTAGCTTTTAGCTTCTTTAATGAGTATCTTGGGAAACAGTTTTAGCTTTTGCCATTCATTTTATATATTCTACAAGGCATAGGCATCATGAAAGGCTTATAGATGATTTTGTGGACCTAAGTTATATCCCTCTCAGATCTAGGGACATTGTTCATATTCAGCCTTTTGATGCAGCTATCCTTCAAGTGCCTAGTTGGAATTCTAATGGCCTATGAAATATTTAACATGTTCTTGGTAGCTAGCAAAGGCTCATCATATTCATAACGATATTAGTGGCCCCTATCATGGCCATGATGCCTATGGTGAGTCTTGCTATGCCTTCTTTCTCTTTGATGCTCCCTCCCTTGTTGTTGTTCCTACCCATGTTCTCTATTATCCTAGTGGGATCTACAATCATCCCTATTCCATCGTTCATCTCCATCTCGATCTTCACTACTCTTTCTTTTTTCTTGGCCTTTTCTTCTACTATCATAGTTGGAAAAGGAAGATGATGAGGATGAGAAAGAAGGAGAATCAACACTAGAACAATGCTTGCTAGATCCCCTTCTTCGATCCTTACCTCGTTCCTTGTGTTTGTCTTTTTCTTGATGTTTATCATTATTCTTGCTCTTGGGTGAACGATTGTGGTTATCATCTTTTGAGGTCCCTTGGTCTTGAGAACCATTCTTCCCATCACTAAGATTATCTATAGTATATTGTAACCTCTTGTTAAGTATCTTCCCATCAAAGAAAGGGAAAGAGTCTTTGTATGGGAAGGCACTTGAAAAGAAGCCCTTGTCTTCCTTGTGTTGCTGCAAGAATAACTAGGTAGGAAACCTCTTGCCTTTTGAAGCCTCATATCATGCTTCCATTTGTCAATCCTTCCTTCATTGGGCATTGATGGGATGCTAATCCCTGTAAATGTGGTCTTGGACTTCATATTTTGCATTAAGTTTAGTGTTGGCCAACTGGATTAGATTATTCATTAACATTGCAGGAACAAATGAGTCGAGAGGTAACATAATGTTGTCTTCCATATTCCTCCATCGTAGCTGCTCATCTTGATGTAGGACAAAGGTGAAGTTCATAGTGTAAGGATCAGGATGGGTGTAAACAACATGGAATTGTTGGGGCATCTGCACCTTTGGGATCTCCTATCTTTAATTGGTTCCATCAGTAGGTGGTGGAGATTTGTCTCTGTGAGAAAAAGCCATATTAGTGAAAAAGCCATATTAGTCTTTTGTTAAAAAATAAATAGTGTACTTATTCTTATGTTCTTAATGATTTGTTGTTTAATGGTCTTCACAACATCTTTTTATGCTTCACTATCTTTCTTACTTAGCACACTTAGTTATACTGAATCCCCAACAATGATGCTAATGATGAGTAGCAAGTAATCCCTTTGTCCAACCATATGAATCACAAGCATGCACCAGCAATCTGGTCAAATTTTGTGAACTTAGCACCTAAGTGTGCCTATAAACAAAGATGGTGACTTGGGGAAATATAATTAGTGTATTCTTAGCTCCCACTTGTGTAAGCTTTTATGTATAGTTAAGTGTAAGCCAAGGTATATGATATTTATGTATATTTTATATTTTCATTTATTTAATCCTAAGTATTAAAGTAAAGATAATTGGTTGATAAATTAACTACTTTAGCTATCTAATGGTTCTTAAGCTACCTAGCATAACATAAGCATCTGAGCCCACTTTCCATATACATCTTGAACTCATATAAGTGCTATTGAGTTACCAAGTGTCTATTGCTAGGCATACCAAATAGCCATTGTTGGGATTACCAAGCATTAAATGGTATGCTTGAAGCAATCGTACTATGTGTTTATTATTAGAAGCATTAATTAACTAAAGACAAGAATATAAATTCCATAAATAATAAAGTGCATGAAATAAACATTAATCTATTCAAAGTGCTACAAGAAGTATCAAGAATCGTGTCTTCATTGCCAGTCACATTAGTGTGTTTAGGTATAAGATGCTTGAGTAAAGATCTGTGCAATTACTTGAAGTCCTATTGTGGGCACTCAAAAAATATTCTAACTCTAGAGAAATAAAAGTGCAAGAACTTGGCTACACTAATGACATAATGTGCCATAAATGCAATGGGTACATGCATTTATATAAACATGACATGACACTATGTCGATGCATCTTTCCATGCATCAATGGGGCTACATCGATGCAAGCCCGTTGATGGAGCCAGTCGATGGTTTATCAATGACTTTTGATGATAAGAACTCTAAACCAACCTTACAAGTTCAAGGACATCATAGGCAACTCCTTTGAATCTATGCATGAGCTTGGGATCCACTTCTCTTTGATTTTAAAGGTTTTGGAACCCAAAATAATTGAAACATAGGTACACCCCAAAATATATAGTTCAAATAGAATTTTATAACTCAGTATTACCTACTAGAATAAAACCTATGACTTAGAGCTTCCAAATCAAAAGTCTTACTACTAGGCTAACATCTCATTGTTACTTCTCATTGATTTTGATTAATTTCAATGCTTTTATATTGAAATTTCCTACAAATTTAATATTTCTTGGCTATTTTAGAACTTAAATTGTCTAGTCCTCATGATTTTCACTATTCTAATGTATTATGATATCTTGTAAACTATACCTCTAATTTCACTTGTTTGGAACTTACTAAACTCCTAGAGTTAAACTCCCTATCATGGGGGCCCTATGGATAAGATTTTAAAAATTTTTCTTATACCCTATTTTCAAACATTAAGGTGACAAATAGTAAGTATAATCAAATTAAATGACAAACTTAGTGATTTGAGTTATCTTAGAGCCTTTAGAACATTATTTCGCAATCACCTTGAGCATAAACATTTAATTCTTTGAATTTTGAGGTAACCAAGGCCCATAAAAGGGTTTAAACACTAGGAGAAAATTGCTAAAACTAAAGTTGATCTTTTGGTAATTTGGTGATTTGGTGATTATAAATAATGCCCAAATGAGTTCCTCAATTTAGACCTTTTTTGCAAAAAGCAACGAGAAAAGGCTAAAAGAATGACAAGAGGACAAAATTTGAAGTGCCTTATTTAAAGGGCCTACATTTTTTGTAAAAGCATTGGATAAGGTTGTGTTTGCTTGCAAATGAAATCATTTACTATGCAAATTTTGGAATTACTTAAGAGAAAATGATACATCTAATCATAAAAGCCTTGCATAGAACAAAACACATTCCAATTACTTTTATAAGAAAGTTATGAAAGTAAGCACTAGTCCCTATCAACCATTTATCCCATTATGTGCTATTCACATCCCTACCCTACAAAGCATAGGAACACCAGTTTACTAAATGCAAAATATAGGTATGGCATTGCCAAACCTAGTAATCCAAGAACAATTTGCCTCCTTTTATGAATATAGTTCATGGATTTTCACGTGTAAAGAATTAACAGGTATATATCAAATAATAATAGATTACATGAAAGTTACATTCACCTCCACCAGTGATGGGCTATCATATTTTAACCATTTAAAAAAATGTGAGATTTTAATTTTTGGCCGTAATGAGTAATCCAGCATCAAATTCATACGTTGATTGTGGGTAATGTGTTGTTTTATGCTTAGTAGCAAAATTGAACCTTAAAAGTGAATTATAAGCCAACTAATTAAAGAAAGGCTCATCCACATTTGGAATCATCCTACAAGGTAACCAAAAGAGCCATTAGTAGCATTATCATTATTTTTCTAGTTCTTGCATCTAAACTGTTAAAGTTGTTTACCAAAATGTTGATGTTGTGGCCAACCTCACCCATGATATTGGATAGGGCCATGATCAACAAAACTATCCTGTAAAATCATATAGCATTTTACTAAGTAATGTTGATGTGTGGGAAGGTGAATCGACATGAAGGAAGTAGGGAAAGGGGGGTGGGGTGCGGTTGGCAGGGAGGGGGGTGGTGTGCCAAAGCTTCCTTAACAAATCAAGGTCTTTTCCAAAACAAGTGGGTCTCTTCCCATTAAGGCACACACAAATGGGTGGGTGGGGGGGGGAGAGTCAGGTCTCTAAGGGCTAAGAAATCAGCTCGCAACATTTTTTTTTTCTCTCTCTCTTTGTTATAGTGTTGCAACAATGATAGTAGCAGTTGCATGCACAGGTTCTACAATTCTATTTTATTTTTGACAAGCAGTGAATCCATGGCAACATTTTCCAAACAAAGACAAATTTCCCTCTCTTATGCTGACAATGGATCATGTTCTATCTATGTGTCAAAGATGCATCAGTGGGCCCTTTCATCCAGCCTCTTCTCTCTCTCTTCCTCCTTTGATGACTATAGGTAGTGTTGGCTATAGCAGTATCTACAACGGATCAACAATGAATGGCAACAATAGTTGAGAAGTAGGGAAATTTTATTTCAATTACCTTTTATATTCTTGAATTTGAGACACTCATTTTAATTAAAATTTTCATGTTTTTTTACTATGTTCAAAAAGCCACATTGCCCTCTATAGTTAAGACTATTCTTAGGTTTCCATACCCATACAAAAGGCACCCTAGGTAATAGTCTCCTCAAATGAGTTTTTCCCCAAGTGTTGGTGAGACCAAAATTTGTGCATCAACACCTTTTTGGCACTAGAATGAGAGCTTTTCTCTCACCTTTTGTTTATTAGCTCCTTTTGCCATTTTCTTGTGGCTATTTCATTTTCTGATCTTATCTTGGGACCTGTTGAATTTTTTTAAAAAAACCTTTGTCTTCAAACCCTTTATTTTTTGCCTTTCTTTTATAATTCTCGTTTTCTAAAAATTGTTGTTGTTCTCAGTCCCATTTTCAAATTTCTAATTTTGATGATCCTTACTTAAATCTTAACTTGGGTGCGGTGGTTTTATTATTTAATTTTAAATTTATTTTTCTAAAATTTTTCTTATTTTATTGTTTTCTTTTAAGATTTCATAGTTTTTGTTGCTCCTTGCACTTGCATGCAATTTATTTTTTAAGAGAAGTGTTGTGGCCAACCTCACCTATGCTATTGCATGGGGCCATGATAAACAAAACTATCGCGGAAAATCATATACTGTTTCACTAACTAATGTTGATGTGTAGGAAAGTGAACCAACGTGCTAGAAGGTAAACCAACATATGGGGAGATGGACCAACATGCGAAGGGGCAAGGGCTTCCTTAACAAATTGAGCTTTTTCCCCAAATAGCTGAGTCTCTCCTCATTGAGGCACATGTAGATGGGCAAGGGGATCTGTAAGGGGCTAAGAAACCAACAAGATCTAACAACTTTATTTTTTTTTTTTCTCTCTCATGAGTTGCAAGCAAGGGTTCTACAGTTCTATTTTATTTTTGGTAAGCAATGCATCTGTAGCAAGGTTCTCCAAACAAAGATAAATTTGCCTGTCTTGTCTTGTGCTGGCGACAAGTCACGTTTTATCTATGCGTCAGAGATGCATCAACGAACCTATTTATCTAACCTCTTCTCTCTCTCTCTCTCTCTCCCTTCTTTAAGGATTATAGGCAATATTGGTTACATCAACCTCTGCAACAGACCAACAACAAATCACGATAGTAGCCAAGAAGTAAGAAAATTTATTTTGGCTACTTTTTGTATTCTTGAATTCAAGACATTCTTTCTAATTAAAATTTTTGTTCTTTTTTTTTACTGTTTTCAAAAAACCACTATTCCCAAGTTTCCATCTACATACGAAAAGCATCCTAAACAATAATATCTTCAAACGAGTTTTTCCTTAGGTGTTGGTGTGACCAAAATTTGTGCATCAAAAATTGATAGATAAAAAAGTTTGTAATATAACAAATGCAAATGTGCAAACCTTTACTCAAGAGAGAGGGATTGTGGAGGTGCATTAATATCATCCAAGCAAATATAACTTTGGGTTCATATTGTGCACCAGACTAGCTAATTATCATTTTAATTTATCGATTCCAACTTCATGTGTGAAGAGCCTTAATAAAAGAACCCACATTTTTAGCAAAAGCATTCAATAAGACAACTCTCAATGCACCCATATAAATGTTAAACCAGGTTGAAGTCTTGAGCAACTTTACTTTTGGAAAGGTCAAAGCTGCCCGCGGGAATTATTTTAAGCATTGATTGCCTAATTGTGAGCCTCTTCTCTTCAACACTTGGGAATTAAACAAGATCATGGCCTTGTTTGCCTGGATTTGGGACTCATACAATGGGGAAATTTTAGGAGTGGAATTACAAAGTTACGATTTTTGTTACAAAATTGCACCGAATACACTGGCCTGAGCATTGTTGAGCAGAAGTGGATAAGTAAAAGCAACCATGTAAGGTGGCTGTTGTATTAGTTGGTTAGAAAATCATTGCAGGTGAAGCCCAGAAACGGCAAAAACTTAAGCGGGATTCACAGCTTTCTGCAAAATTAATGCAGACGATGCCCTGCCACTGCAATGTAGGCAGCTTCAAACCTGAAGCAAGAAAAGTCCCCAAAAATCCATATCCGATTGCTCGTATTCGTATTCGCATTCATGTTCCAGTTGCTCTTCTTCCAGAAGCAACCCATAATCCTCATGTTTGTACAAATCCAAGCTAAGAAATGAAGCAGAGGAGGTGCTGATTCTGGGCACAGACGCCAGCACCAATCTCTGGATCTGATCCACCAAAACTGAGGATGGGGGGCTGCGGATGAGCTCCGGAAGAATGTACTGATTGCTGACATAGTAACCCACCCTGAAAAACTCATGGCCTGCGTAACAGCACGTCAGGATTATCGCCGCCACACCAAGAATGTCCTCCTCTGGAATCCAGTCTGCATTTGGAGGATCCGCCTGATACGACAACAAGAAACCCAAAACATACAAAATCTTAAGCTTTTCTGGAAACGGGAAAGCAAATTGCAGAAGAGGAACAAGCTAGGATAGGGAACATAGGAAACAGGTAGCTACCTGCAGGAGAAATTTGAAGTTCCCGTCTTGGACTGGGCCGACACGAACAGTATCAAGCACCTGATCATATCTATCGTCGTCGGCGCATCCGATGTAGACGAGCTTCCATTCCAGATCTGTATCAAAAACGAAAATTTGGGGAGTTAAGAGGAATCCCTGAAACACAGAAACCAGTCAAGTTTTGGCTACGAATGTAGGCAGGCAGGGGGCAGTCACCCACCATAGGGAAGCGGGGCGGAGCTGTGATAGCAGATCTCCAGTTGCAGAGGACTGCAGAACATTGCAGGATTGTTGAGCACTGTGATGCTCTGCACATTCACATTCACATTCACATTCGCCATTAGCATTGGCATTTGAGAGAAGAATGTTGTGTTTACAGAGGCCTCCGGCCTCCCTAATAAAAAGGAAAGGCAAACCAAACCTGGCCAGTGTGTTTGGCGCCATTGCTGCCCTGTTTTTGGGCGCGTAAGCTTCAATCCTGCGTTGGTTTTTGGGATTTTGCATTTGGATTTGAGCTTCCCGCGAGAAGAAATGTAGTAAGGTCGCCGTCTTGATAGTATGGTCTCTACAATTTATTCATTCCGTGTTCACAAGTCTGATTGATGGCAATGGTCTTTCCCGTATCATCTACACACATTTAATAAGCGGACTTTTCTCCTTATACCCGCTATGCATGACAAACAATCAAAGGTAATGGTAAACATTATGCCACATTAAGGAACACATAGCAAATAATATAACTCACATGACAAGGATTTGGTTACTTGGTAGAGTATATGGTCACACCTCCTTTCATGCAGCAAAAGAATTGCTTAGATATTTTGTCTTCATAGTGAAATTTTTATTTTTTGGAAAGCTTAGGAATTTCTCTACAATTTAGAAACAAGAAGTACTACAAAAGATAATTTCTCCACAATTTGGAAACAAGAAGTACTACAAGAGATATCCAAAAACTAAGGTTATGTTATGTTCTTTCTAACCTATCTATGTTAAGTTCTTTCCAACCTATCAAAAATCATGGTAATTCTAGTAGTGCAATTTTGAGAGATGATAACTCCAATGTTGTTGCATTTTTGATGCTAAAAGTTTAATTAAACCTTCCCAAAGATATTAGCTTTCAAATAAATCTAGAATCACATCAAACCATTGTGAGATGAGGGAGGAACGATCCAGTCATTGACAATCATTCATTCTAATAAAATTTCAAAACTCAAAAAATATACTAAATCTCTAAGTAGATATCTCCGCAAAGGTATTGAGATGAAACTTTAACTAAATGTGGCCACCTATTCTAGCTTTCAAAGAAATTTAAAATCATTGAAAATATTATGAAATGACCAAGATATAATCTGATGAGTCGTCGTTCATGGGCTATGTCAACGCAATCCCATTGATGCAACCATGTCGAAGCAGGGTTTGATGCATTGATGCATACACGTCAATGCAATGTCTTATCTTGCCTATAAATATGTGCTCACCAACCATATTTATGGCATCCATCCATTAGTAGCTAACCAAACTTTTGCATTTTTATTTCTCTAGAGTTAGAATATTTTCTAGGTGCCCATAGTAGGAGTGAGAAGTGTATGGATCTTTATTTGAGCATTGTTGTACCTAAACACCTCAATGTGAATGGCAATAAAGATGAGCTTTTTCATAAACCTTGCAACACTTGGACTTAGCCTAATGTTTACTTTATGCATTTACTATCCAAACACTTTACTTTAATGCATCTAATTAATTAATCCATAGCGATAATTAAAGCACATAGGTACAACCATCTCAAGCATACGCTTAATGCTTGGTAATTCTAGTAGTGCTTAATACTAGATAACCCAATAGCATTGTAATGTGTTCAAGATGTGCATGGAAGATGGGAATGGATGCTTATGTTAGGACTAGTTAAGCATTAATTAGTTATTAGATTATTTAAGAATTTAAATAACTTATTTTTGACACTTAGGCAATTTAAACAATAAACATAAAATGAAAAAAATCATATGCCTTAGTTACACTTAACCATGCACTTGCATTTCACAAGTGAAACTGAGAAGACAACAATTACGTCTATTAGATTCACTACCTAGATCTAGTGTACTTCGAGAGCTAAAGTCTACAGAATTCGACCAAATCGCTTAGTGAACACTAGTGATTCATATGGTTGGGTGTAGGGACTACTCGCTGCTCATCATTAGCATCATTATCAAGGACTTTAGTTAGCTACATGCATTATTTAGGAGATTAGTGAAATTATTCAATCACGTTGCAACGAATCTGAAAAGTTAACATCATTAAGAAAAATAATAATAATAGCAAAAGCACATTGTTTTTCTTCCAATGTAATAGGTCTTCTTCTCACAGGGGAGATTCTCTACCATTGTACGAAGGCAAATCCAATCAACAAAGGTGTGAAAGGTCAAAACTGTCAATGACCCAATAATGTAGAGCAATATATACTCATCCTAATGAGTATGTGCCAAACTTCACCTTCATCCTACATTAAGATGAATAGTTGTAGTGGAGGGACATGGAGGCCAACATTGTGTTGCTGCCCGATCGATCAGTTCCTATGATGTTGCTCCAACCTCATGAAATTGGGCATCTCGTGGCTTAATGTTAAATGCATTGTGTAGAACCATGATTATTAGGATTATCATCCCACTAAGGTACAATAGAAGAAAAATTGGTAATAGGAGATGTGCTATGAGGTGTTAAAGGGAAAATGGTTCACAAATCCCTTATTCTTGCTAGGCCAGAAGGAAGGTGAGGATCCCTTCTTTGGGGGTTTCCAAAACACTAACTCTTCTTCCTTCTTCTTTGACGAAGAAGACCCTAACCAGAATTTATAGTCCACTATAAACAATCCTGGTTTGGGAAAGAACAAGTCCCATGACCATGGAGGCTCTAAAGAAGGGAGTCAAGGCAAGAACTAGGACAAGCACCAAGATAGAGATAGACATGGTGAATGCAACTATGACCTAAGAAGAGGAAGTAGCAGGCATAATACTAGTGCTAGCTCTCCTCCCTCTTCAGCTTTGACATCCTCATCTTCTTCCTCCTCTAGCTTTAACCGAAGCTGTAGAGGATGTGACCATGATGGAGGTTACCAGTGGGATAGAGATGATCGCAGGGCCTACTAGAATAGTAGAGACCATGGGTGTGGACAATCAAGGGAGGCTCGCCACCACATAAAAAGAGACAGTAGAGGACATCATAGGCATCATGGCCATCATAGGGGCTATGACTATGATGAGCCTTGCAATAAGAAACACGCTAAACATTGCAGAGGTTGTGAGGATTCCAACAAGGCATGTGAAAGAAAGCAGAATCAAATAGTTGAATATGAATAATATCTTAAGTTTAAAAAGGGATACAACTTAGATCCACAAAATCATCTTCAAGCCTTTTACAATGCTTGTGCCTTGTAGAACATTGAAAATGAATGAAAAAAATCTAAATTTGTTCCCAAGGATACTCAATAAGGAGGCTAAAAGCTAGTACTAGTCCTTAGAATCGGAATTAATAAGATGATGGAGTATGATGCATGAACTCTTCAATGACAAGCATCAAATGTACTCCTAAGTGTCTAGTCTAAGGAACACATGAATCCTTGGATGCGACCATGGGTAGATATTACTCTTTATTGCATAGGTGCTCAAGCCATGGCTTTTCTCAAAGGAAGCAACTCTACCATATCATAGATGGGCTCATAACAGAAATGAGGAGAACTTTTGGGGTCTATGCCCAAGGGAGACTTTCAAAACTAAGGGTCCATTAGATCCAAAGAATGATTAAGTAGGTGGTCAAAGAAGAAGGTGAGTTAAGAAAAAGGAAAAGTATGGAGGAGTACAATCGAGACCCTTCCATTTGAGAAAAGAAAGTCTAATTTTGTAACAATGAGGAGGAGGCACCACTTGATGAAATGGTGCAACAAAAAACCTTGCCAATCCAAAAAATCTATTTCTAAAATATTGGCTAAGGTAGATAAAATTTGGGATTCTTTGGATGAGAAGTTTCAAATTGCTCTTAGAATTGCTAAAAAGTCTAAAGAGCAAGGTAGTAGTCATGCCTAGAGGAAAATGAAAGAAGTTGAATGTGCCCATCAAAGGGATAAGGGTAAAGCTACTACCATTGAAGAGGTTGTAGAATCTGAGATAGACGATGATGGTGGCTGTGACATCTATCAATATGAACATCCTAAGGGATGTTGCCCTATTGTGTCACACTTACGAGAGTCTAAGGTGTACACATTGAATCCTAGATCAGTAAGAAGGTAAGCACCTAGGAGGTTGCCTTATCCTTAAGGTAACTATAGGCAGTTCTGCCAACAACAAGCCTGCTATCCAAGTGGAGCTCCACCCCAACTACATGAGTAGTACTAATAGTGGCAACATTGACAATCATGGGGGATGCCATCACCAAGGTAGTAGTACCCTTACCGGCAACCAGATCCATATGGATACTATGTTCAACAATTGATTTCTTTGCATGAATCTTCTAGTCATGCATCTTTCCAACACCACTACTACAATAATGAATATTACAAAGCTCAATCTTTAAGAGGGAAATCCCCATTTCCATTATGCCCTCCTCATCCTTTTGCACATGTACCTCTGTCCTCAACTCAATTTCCATAAACTCCATCCATGCAGGATGAAATTCCTACCTAGTTGCAACAAAGAAACACCACAAGGGCTATTAACTTATAGCTGGCTTCCCAATCGAGTGGTTTAAAAAATAAACCTTGAAAAAAGACTTTTCTTTTGAACCAACAATCCTTTTAAGCCCTCACAAATACCTACAATTGATGACCCTGCTTCTCCCTCATTCTCTACTACATCATTCAAGAGCCCTTCAAACCAAATGCCTTCCAAAGTACATACTAACATGTTGATTCATGTCATCACTGATTGAGTCAAGGTTGGCCATCTTCCCAAGAAATGATCTAATCCTGGGAATTCCCTAATTTACTTACAAATTGCTAAGAATGAGCCTTGCAAGGCTCTTTTGGAGTCAGGTTTTGGTGTGAATTTTATCTCTCATGTAATGTACAAAGTTTGGAACCTACCTCCTTTCAAGAAGAGCAACATTTATCTTTAGTTGATAGATCAATCCATCACCATCTCCTTAGTATTGGTGAAGGACATTGTGACCACTATTTATGGGTGGTCCTATCCTGCCAACTTCTTGGTGACTTGTGTAGATAATTGCAAGGGGAACTTTCCAATCATCATAGAAAGGGCTTGGTTGAGCAAAATAGATGCATGACTGGAAATTAGAGATCTCTCCTTTGAAAGTTTTAAGGAAAATGATTTCAAAAAGGTCAAGAGGAAGTGTGTTCCATGCATCACTTACAACGAGATAGGGTGCAACTATGTGTAGAAATTATGAACCATGAAAAGCACATCAATCATAGCATGCAAACAGTGTGCTGATATGACAGAAATTTAAAGGTGCTTGTATGCAACATCCACAATATAGGAGGACACCCAGTGGTTGATAGCTAATCTTGATAGTAGCTCAACTCTATGCATGAAATAAACTAAGAGCCTTACAAGTGCTCATATTGAGGGCATGAACAATATGGAGCAAATCCATCACCAACTCTTCGATGAACCTAATGAAAACAATTGGGAAGAGTTGGAGATCCTTGAAAGTTTTAAACAAGAATCCCTTGAGTTGAAAACTCTATTGGACAAAATGGAATACGTTTTTGTGAAAAATGACAAGTTGGTTATCATCAATGCTAAGCTTTCTCTTGTGCAAAAAAAGAAACTATTGGAAGTGGTTAACAAATTGTCAATAGCCTTTGCCTGGTCATATCATGAGCTAACTAAAATTGATCCAAGGATATGCTAGCATTGCATCTACATAGATGCCTCCATCAAGCCAAAGAGGTAGTTGTAGTGGCAATTGAATCCCAAATTAAAGCAAATTATGAAAGAAAAGATTAAACAACTCCTCAAGGTTTGGTTCATCTATCCCATTGCAGATAGCGAGTGGGTTAGCCCACTTGTGATAGTGCCAAAGAAAGGTCGAACATGGAGGGTCTACATTGATTTCAGATTATTAACATGGCAACATACAAGGATCACTTTCTATTGCCATTTGTAGACCAAGTATTGGATACCATTTATGGGCATTTCTACTATAGCTTTCTAGATGGTTATAATGACTATAACCAAATTTATATCGCATTAAAAGATTAGGCCAAAACAATATTCATGAGCCCCTAGGGAAATTTTGCATATAAAAAGATACCTTTTGGCCTGTGTAATGCCCCTACCACATTTCAATGCCTTGTCTTGAGCATCTTCCAACAATAGATTGGTAGTGGGATGGAAGTCTCCATGGATGACTTCTCTACCTATGGAGCTACATTTGAGCAAGCCCTAGATTGTCTTGATCAAGTGTTGAAAAGATGTGTGGAGACAAATCTTAGCTCAACTAGTAAAAAAACCACCTAATGATTGAGGAAGGCATTGTGTTGGGACAAAAAATTTTAGAAAAAGGGATCAAGGTGGACCTTGAAAAAACAAGGTCCATCCAAGGAATTACCAAATAGCCAGAAACCATTAAAGATGTGAGGTCATTCCTTGGACACACTGGCTACTATTGAAAATTCATTGAGAATTTCTCTATGATTGTTAAACTATTGGTAGAGCTAACAAGAAAGGATGCTCTGTTTGTGTGGACCAAGAAATGCAAATGTGCATTCTAGCAACTTAATGAAAAGCTTGTGGAAACTCCAATTCTGTGAGTACTTGATTGGTCTAGAGCCTTTTACATCATGAAAAATGCTTTCAAATATGCCTTGGGGGTTATGCTTACATAATTGGATGATCAGAAACATTGTTACTACATCCACTATGTGAGCAGAAGCATTGTGGATGCATAGCTAAATTGCACCATAATAGAAAAAGAATTGATGATAGTGGTGTTCACCTTGGAGAAATTCAGGCACTATGTGCTTGGGTACAAGGTTTTTATGCACATAGATCATAGTGCAATCCAATTCCTGATGAATAAACCAATGGTGAGACCTCATGTCATATGGTGGTTGGTGATCTTGCATGAATTTGATCTTACAATGGTAGATCAAAAGAGAACTAAGAATGTGATTACTAACCACTTGTCTTAGTTGCAATGGGACAACAAAGAGGAAGAGAATTCATTGTCAGATCAATTTTCTAGTGAACTCCTCTTTGCTAAGGCTATAACTAAATAAATGCCCACTGAACCTAATTGGTATGATCACATTCTTACCTATTTTCTCAAGAGATGCCATAGGAGTAAGATCATAGGAAGAAACAAAAATTTCTTCACTAGACAAAATGCTTCATGGAAATCAATGGACACCTTTACAAGGTGTACGTTGATGGCCTAGTTCATTGGTGTGTACCTGATGCTGATCAACTATGCATGCTCCAAGATGCCTATGAGGGTCCTTATGGGTGAAGAATTTAAAGGGCCTTGGATCTACGATCTAAGCTTAAAGGAAGTAAAGAACTTTGTTAGAATAAGCACACTCTTGTTAAACTCTCTTAATTCTATATGTCTTCTATATTTCCTTCTATATTTTCAATGAATATGTGTTGCTACAATTATATAGACCTTGATCTCCCAATAATAGATTTGGAGAGATAAGCATGAATCTTAGAAATCATGGGGATGATCCTTATCATCTTATTTAAGCATCTTCTTAAGATAGAACGAACTAAACATGGAATTGGATAAGAATTACATGAATAGGATCTCATCTTCTTATTTAATATAGATTTATGGATGAGATTTATCTAATTCTATTATGGAACATCTCGTTATCATATTCAACAAACCCTCCCCCATGATGGTAAGAGGTTCCACTCCAAGGAAGTCTATGAAAGATTCAAACTTCTCATGACTCAGAATCTTGGTAAAAATATATGCCATTTGTGCTTCAGTCACACAATGTTCCATGTTGAGTATGTTGTCTTGGATTAAGCTTCTGAGATGATGATGCTTGATATCTACATGTTTAGAACACCCATGATGAATAGGATTGTGAGCCATCATAATAACACTTATGCTATCATAGTATAAGCAAATGAAAGGTTCAAGTGTATATCCCATTTCAGTGAAAATGGAGTGGATCCATATGGCCTGAGTAGTAGCAATTGATGCAACTATGTATTATGCTTTTGCTATTAAGAGGGTGATTGTAGATTACTTCTTTGGTTCCCAAGAGATAAGTGATGGACCAAAGAAAAAACAAAAACCAAAAATTAACTTTTGATCTTCAAGGTTGTCTCCCTAATCTACATCAATGTATCCCCATATCTTGAAATTTTTATGTCGATGAAATGTGATCCCATAATTTATAGTTGTTTTTAGGTGTTGCAAAACTTATTTTGCAGCTTTCCAATGTGATTCATGCAAATCTTGCATAAAAAATGTATGAATACGTGTGTACCATGCATGTGGAGCTTGCTTGAGTCTATATAATGCTTTATGGAGTTTGTAAACATGATTTCCTTTTCCTTCATTAATGAAGCCTAGTGGTTACTCCACATAAAGTTCCTCATTAAGAAAACCATTAAGAAATGAAAAGGCCACATCTAGTTGATAAAACACATAGCTAGCTTGTGCAACAATGGCAAGAAAGATTCTCATGGATTCCATCGATGAAATAGGAGCAAAGTTATCATCAAAGTCTCTACCTTGCGGTTGGAGATATCCTTTAGTGATTAGGTGAGCTTTGAATTTTTCTATTTCACCCTACTAATTTCTCTTAATTTTAAATATTCATTTAAAACCAATTATTAGCTTACTAGGTGGAGGAGGAACTAGGCTCCAGGTATTATTTTTATGAATTTGTTGTAGCACTTTCTCCATGACATCAATCTAGTGATTATTCAATGCAGCTTCGATGATTGTGGATGGTTTTAGCAAACCATCACTACTCACACCCCCCCCCCCCCCCCCCCCCCCCCCCAACGTATGTAGCACAAAAAACTCATTGTCCATGGTAGTGAAAAGAGCATCTTCAATAGATTCCATGTCTTGGGTTGGTGGAGCAATGTATTCTTGAAAATGACTTCGGGTCATGTGCTTTGTAAAATTTGTATCTAGCATGTTGGAAGCTAGGTGGTATGTAGCTAGTTGAGAAGAGGATGGAATCTGCGGTGTAGCAAAGACTAGAGACATCCTGGAGGGAACAACTAAATTAGAGGAAAGGATGGATGAAGAACAGCTATGAAGGTTTGCGTTGGGTGAAGATGCATTTGTAAAGGTTATATTCCAAGTGGGAGCATCGTTGGAATGATGAGCTTGCCAATCTAGACATTATTGGTTTGTGGAAAAATAACATGGAAATAAGGATGGAACATTGTAATTTTGTGGCTTTGTGAAGATATTGGACTATCAAAAAGGTTGAGATAACTAGGAAATGTGATTGAAAATAGAAAAAATAGGTGTAATATTACCATAAAGATTGTGATGTGTAAATCTAGGATGATGATATTGCTGCTCTTGGATAGCATCAAAATGTAGAAAAAAATTTGGTGTACAAATAGAACCATCTTGTGTGGCTGGAGCGTGGTGAAATTGGGTGGGTGATGAAAAATTATTTGCTAGAAAAGTTGTATTTTCTGTTGATGAAATGTGGTGGCAGGGTGTTGGTTGTTTGCTTTACTGCTACGAATTCTTGGGAGGAATCATTGCTGGATCGTGCATTGTTGGAGTTGGCAGTAACAAACATGTCTCTTTCTCTACTCTTGTGGTTATTCCTAAAAAAATAGTTCATCGGTTGCATGCAACACCCTAATAGGTTAATTGGGCAAAGTAGATTAATGGGTTAGTGATTGAGTGTTGAACAAGTCTTGTGGTTGGAAATGTGGGTCGTGTGGTAGGTGTGAGGCGTTTCCAACTAGGATTGCAACCATGAAGTGTTGAATTAGTTTTGTTGGATTGTGATGTTGTATGGTTTCCTTGGGTTGTTGCTGTTGAGGCTTGGCATAACAACAAATGATAGTACTTTAATAGTCTATGTGATTCCTTGTTGCTTACCATTTTTATCTAACTTGGTCCCACCAATTCCTAAAGAATGTGCTGTAGAAAAAGGAAAAGAATGCACAACAGATGAGGACATTTGCCCAAGGTGGTAAATAAAATGTTGTGGCTACAATCCGTTACTTTTCCTTAATATATTATTTGGTTGCAATTAATTTTGTTGTCCCACATTGATATCAATAACACTTTTATATGATATTTGGTTTAGCATTGATCCCACATATTGCATAGGTTGTCCTCCACATCATTTGGCTACAAATTCATTACAATGTACATCATGTGACTCTGTCACCTTTTTCTTCTTCATCATAACATTTGTAGGCTTTGTATTTTGTGGCATAACCAATGAAAATACAAGGTGTATCTTTCATATCTAATTTTTTCCAATTTTGTATAGGGATTTACACATAGTAAGAAGATCCAAAGACTTTTAAATGAGAGATATTTGATGGATGACCATACCAATATTCATAGGGTGTTTTTTTGTGAATTGAACTTTGATGAGACGTGATTCGCATAGTCCACCACGATATCGCGTCTTCCCCTGTGATATCGCGTACGCGATATCATAGTGTGCCGCCATATCTATAAATAAGAGGCGGCTCTCCCTTGTATAGCATCCTAGTTAGAAGTAGCAAAGCTCTAGCAGTTTGGCCACTCCAGAGATAGTTTATTTTTCCCATGTCTGCCCGCAGTGTGGTGAATGTAATTGTACGGTGTCTTTATTCGAGTGTGACGTACTTGGACATGCACATGACCAGCAATAAAGATCGAGATTACTTGATCATTGCAGCATTCACTTTGTTATTTATTTGTTTGTTTGTTTATTTCTTTAATGTTATTTACTGTTTTCTCTCTTACCCTTAAACTCCTAGAACACGGAATGAGTACGACTTGATTACGAGCATTTAAGTGTGACTGCTTGGTATCCTAGTGGTGTAGCTAGGATCTACGCTTGGTAATCCCAATGGCATATTTAGGATCTGCACTTGGTAATCCTAGTGGCGTACCTAGGATTTATGCTTGGTAATCCCAGTGGTAGTCATGCACGAGGTCCAAGATGTGTACGGTTGATCAAGGAATCGGTTGCTCGTCGCACTTAGGCTAGATTAGATTTTCTTGCCCTTTTCCTCCTAGCTTAGTTTAGTTAATATTATTTTCCACTACCTTTAGGAGTAGCGTTAGAATTAGGAACACATCATACACCTCACTCTAGACTAAACCATACGTGACAAATATAATACTAGTCCAGGTGGGAAGATAGCAAACTGCGACCTAAGGATAACTGTCTAGGTGCCACAACTAGTTCGTCTGCAGAGTTCGACCGGATCATGCATGCTACACTCGTTTCATATGGTTGAGTGTAGGGGTACCTCGCCACTCATCATTAGCACCATTGCCGAGGACGGTGCTAGTTATCTAGATTAGTTATATCATACAAGGTTGCTGTAAAGGAATTAACGATATATCTCTTAGGAAGAAGAAATAATTATAAAAAGTCACATACAAATTCACACACAACTTTACAACAATGCCTCTCCTACGAGATCATGATAATGCCACACTTAGTGAGGAAATTCATTGGAGAACCGATGAATTATATGATAATGAAGATTGGAGTACGAAATCTGAGGTGGGGGTTTCTTATAAACATCAACGAAAGCAACGTCATCCTAGCACACGAAAGCCTAACTTACCTGATGATGATGAACCCTCACTGGTCACTACAAGCCTAACGCAAATACAAGGGGCTGTTCGAATCTCCTGTAGGCATCGTAGAGCAAGCCGTCTACCCAGGCTCAATTTAAACAACTTTCCTAATTTTTTAGAAGGCTATGACTTAGATCCGCAACAAAATTTACTAGCCTTCTATGATGCCTACACATGGAACAACATTAATAACAGCTGGCAAAAACTTAAGCTCTTCCCTATGACACTCATTGGCCAAGCAAAAGTATGGTATAGATCGTTAAAATTAAATTCAATACGACGCTGGTCAACAATGGTAGAAGTCTTTAATGAAAAATATCAAACCTACGCAAGAGTGCAGCCTTGAGGAAACAAATCCAAGGATGGAAACAAGCAAAACATGAACCCTTGGACATGGCCTTAGAAAGATATTATGCACTGTTAAACAACTTTTCAGGCCATGGGTTTTCTGAGGAAAGGCTAATGTACCATATCATTGATGGGCTACGTAATGAAACAAGATAGACCTTAGGAATGTATGCCTAAGGTCAACTATACGAACTACGAACCCATAAAATCCAAGAGCTTATTAAGAGGATAGCAAAAGAAGAAGGAGAACTAGCTCGATGGGAGAGTGTTGAAAAACATCAACAAGACCAAAATTTCAACTTAACAAAGGTCCATGATCATAACAAGGAGAAATCAACAAATCTCAAGGTGGAAACATCATCTTTGCCAATACAACAATCGTTAGAAGAAGTCGAGGCAAAGATCAATAAAATGTTGGAATGGATGTATCAAAAGTGTGGAGAATATATCAACATCATTGGAGATAGAGTTTTGACAACCCAAGAGGCAGGACGAAATAATAGATATTTAGAAAAAAAGAATGAAGGGAATAAGTGCTCAACTACCAATCATACATATGAATGCAACATATGCCTGTACGATCACCCCAACGGCCAATGCCTAATATTGTTACATTTACATGAGCATTGGGGAAACACATTACATCCAGAGTTCATACAAAGCTACTGTGTTTGATCACAGTGGCAAAAATCCCAGTCATGGGGGAATCCACCCTTAGACTGGAGGCACCCTTCATATTATTCGAATCCAAATGCTTATCACATTCAACATCCTGTTTCTCCATTTGGGCCAACATACTCTATCTCACCACAATACCATTCTCCACAATACTATCAGTCCATACCTCCAACACAACCACCACCTTATGCACCTTATCCTCCTTCTAACTTTCAGCATTCTCATCTTTTCCCTCCTTACACATTGCCACCAACTATTCCTAAGGTGTTTTTGCCATAGCAACAACCCACGAACAACACTTGTGCTACTACTACTAATAGCAGTGAAGAGCCTCCTCAACATCAAAAGCGTCCTTTCTTTAAACATGGTCGTAAGAAAGGACAACACAATTCTGAGGCTAGTGCACCTTCCAACCCAGCACAAGTCCAACAATGTGGTGCACCCTTACCTTCAAACTCAATGCCTCATGTAACTTCATCAGGGCCACCAACTAACACTCCAAAAACCATAAGGTCCAATGAACACAACCATGGGAGGCATCATCCTAATCCTTGCATACCATCTAACGGTCCTAAATATCATAGTGGGTCAACTCGTTATCTGGGAACTACATCGTATAAAGTGCCCCACTATGCTTATTATAATCAAGTGTGTGAACCCTAATGGGGTAAGTATGAACCAGCCCCAATATTTTCAACATGCAAGGATACTCATCATCCATTTATTAATCCTTGCCATCCTCAACTAATTAGTTATGGGGGATATCCCCCATTCTAATAACAAGTAGGATTAATAAATATTTTTCATTTTCTTTAATTTTACAACTTTTTGTTTTCTAGTTTTTCATTTTTCAACTTTTTGTTTTATCTTTTTGTGTGTTTTGTCTTTTTATATTTTTTGTAAGTAATCTTGTCTACGAATAAAACACTCATGTGGATCGTTGGTTGAGGTGTGTTCTATGTTATTAAGTCATGAGTGATCAATTATTTGGAACAGTGAGCCCATTACACCCACTCATCCACTCTACAAATAAGAGGTTCTTTTTGAGGGTATAGTGATATTCTTGAAATTTCTAAAACTTAAAATTAATTTTGTGTTTATTGTACTCAGAATGAATAAGGATGGACCAAGAGGGACTGATTAGGGTGTGACATCAAGGGGACTTGTGGATTCTCTTTGGTGACATCTATGGGAGTTATCATGCAATGTTGTTGTACTAAGATCCTTGTAGATCTAATGAAAATGGGAGTAAGAGTAATCAAAAGGGCACTCAAAAATCAAAGGCTGTTCTAGGGGGTCCCACTAGAAAGACATGCACCCATGCTTGAAGGTTGGCGGCTTCTCTAGATTCAGTAAAGTGAAAAAGAAAAAAAAAGAGAAGAGAAAAAGAAAAGAAAAGTACCACAAAACAAAAATCACTCCTCCCTTGGACGAAACACCAAGTGATCGTACGCCTTGTTGTTATGGTGCTCTCATAGTTGTTCATCATGGGATGAAACAATGCGATGTCACTGATTAGAAGGATGGACTTGGTCCTGATCTTGGAATGATGGGTTAATGACATGTTAATCATGATTTTCACGTAGGATTCACTGTGCCCTGGGTTAGTTACCTCATGTCCCAATCTCTCTGATCCCTTTCTATAGTTCGTCTCATCTCACTGTTCGTGTAATTGTAGCTCGTGTCCCATGTAGCATAGAATTTTTCATCTCATTCTAGTGATAATTACATGTGTGTGTTTTGTAGAGTTAGTGTGGATTACATTTAACCCTTCCAGTGCCCACGAACACTTTAAGTGTGGTTACACAAGGGCATTATAGGTTGAAACCTGCTTTGGGGAGGACCCACTTGTGTAATTTTTTGTAATCTTCACTTATGACATAGCTCACACACACCATTTATTACCCTTAGCATATTGCCAATAATTTTCTTTCCCTTATTACCATCACATAGCCTTTTTCTCTACCATCTGAGGTCCTTATTGATAAACACACCATCATAATTTTCGTGCCTTTAGAACTAGTTGAATTACCCTAGAACCCTTTAATAATTGTCCATATGTCCTTAGTTTACATCGTTTAATTTCAAAGAAATATTAAAAATTCGGTACATTCTCTAAGTGCCCTAACTTCAATAAAAATATATATATACATGACCCCCCTGTGCTAATCAACATTATTTGCAACTATTCATGCAGTGGAAGTTTTTCAAATTTCTCTCTACGACTTGCGATTGCGTGTCCCTTGCTTTCATATCCATAACTCGCTCGCTGGTACTTCGATTTTCATTTCGTTTAAACCTACTTAACCTTAGAGTGTTCAACTTAGTCGTGGGGGAGGGGCACATGCCAAATAGCGCATAAATTTTTTGAAATTCATCATCTCCTGAAGGACATCTTTAAGGGTAATTAGTTCTAAAATTAAGAATAAAATGTGTCAAAAACAATTTCATACCCTTAGCTATACCAGAAAATTAAATTTGGAAACCACCTAAGCAAAGAGGACTCAACACTATAATCTTTTGGAGACATGTTCTTCCAATAATTAACATCACATGGAAATAAAGTAAATCTATTAAGGCAAGTAGTAAGGTATAACCTAACTTTGGTAACAACCTTACTAACGATTGGTCCCGTGTGATTGCAGATGGCCCCGAAACGTGGACAACAGGAAGGTCCTGCTCAAGGTGTGATCAAACGATCTTAGAGAGGTGGAGGACAAGATCCTACCAGAAAATATGCAAAACAAGAGGAACAATCATTCAGAATTCATCAAGAAGATCCTCCTACCGTATGGTTCGGGCAGGCAGAAGCAGGAGATACCCTCTTTGAAAGTAGTGCTTGGTACTTAGGAGAAACATATCAATTTTTGACACAATAAAGAAGAAGGCACCATGGTTAACATTTGTGGTGTGACTATTGATTTCTCTGTTCAAGCCATTTCGGAAGTATTAAACCTTTTGAACACAGGGCCAAAGGTTGCTCAAAACTAGCTGGACACTTTTAGAACCGAGCAACTTAATAAACTATTGACAGAGAATAAAGGGGTGGCGAAAGAAAAAGAGAAGGCTGACTGGGCTGCCTCTATGGCACAAGTGCAAACTTACACGCACGCCAAGGCACTTAGGGCCTCACAAGAGGAGAAGCTCCAGGCCATACTTTAACGCCATCAAGCTTCCAAGCCTGGAGCACATGACAAAGGGAAAGCACCCATGGAGGAGCCACCACCACCAGGAACTACATGAGTTCCATTTTTTGTAGTGTAGCATTTTTTCTATGTTGTGTCTTCCCACACTACGGCATTAGTCCATTTCTTTTTCTAGTTAATAATCCCATATCTATCCACTGTGTAATCAATGAAGCTTTTTCTCCTTGTAACTCGAGGACGAGTTTTTATTCAGTCGTGGGGGTATGATGAGATGTGACTCGCATAGGCTATGATATCGCGTCCACCGTGATATCGCATCCCCCGTGATATCGCGTACACGATATCACGTCTTCCCCTACGATATTGTTGCCATATCTATAAATAAGAGGCGGCTCTCCCTTGTATAGCATCTCAGTTAAAAGTAGCGAAGCTCTGGTAGTTTGGCCACTCTAGAGAGTTTATTTTTCCCGTGTCTACCCGCAGTGTGGTGAATGTAATTGTACAATGTCTTTATTCAAGTGTTATGTACTTGGACATGCACATGACCAGCAATAAAGATCAAGATTACTTCATCATTGTAGCATTCACTTTGTTATTTATTTGTTTGTTTGTTTATTTCTTTAATGTTATTTACTATTTTCTCTCTCACCCTTAAACTCCTAGAACACGGAACGAGTATGACTTGATTATGAGCATTTAAGTGTGACTGCTTGATATCCTAGTGGTGTAGCTAGGATCTACACTTGGTAATCCCAGTGGCATATTTGGGATCTGCGCTTGGTAATCCTAGTGGCGTACCTAGGATTTGCGCTTGGTAATCCTAGTGGTAGTTGTGCATGAGGTCCAAGATGTGTACAGTTGATCAAGGAATCGGTTGCTCATCGCACTTAGGCTAGATTAGATTTTCTTACCCTTTTCCTCCTAGCTTAGTTTAGTTAATATTATTTTCCACTGCCTTTAGGAGTAGCGTTAGAATTAGGAACACATCATACATCTCACTCTGGACTAAACCATATGTGACAAATATAATACTAGTCCAGGTGGGAAGACAGTGAATAGCGACCTAAGGATAACTGTCTAGGTGCCACAACTAGTCCGTCTGTGGAGTTCGACCGGATCACGCATGCTACGCTCATTTCATATGGTTGAGTGTAGGGGTACCTCGCCACTCATCAAACTTGATGGCATCCTATTTAAAATATAAATTGATGATGCATAAGCTGTTGCCAAAAAATTATTCTCTAAACCTGATATTTGAGGTAGACATCTTGCCATTTCGACCACTATTCTATTTTTCCTCTTAGCAATGCCATTTTGTTGAGGTGTAAATGATGTGGTAGTTTGATGAATAATCTCATTTTTCTTGCAAAATTCATCAAATTCATTTGATAAAAACTCATCATCACAATTTTTTTAGATTTTCTTAATTATATTGCCACTTTGATTTTCTACTTCCACCTTGAATTCCTTAAAAAATCCCAATGTTTGATCTTTTAATTTCATAAAATATCCCCAAGAAAATCTTGAAAAATCATCCACTATGATTAACATATATCAATTTTTACATAGGCTCAATGTTTACATGGGATTGCATAGATCCATATGAACTAGGTCTAATTTTTCTTGAGATCTATGTTCTTTCCTAGGAAATGGAAATCTTGTAATTTTTCCTAATTGACATATGTCACAATCATGATTATTTGGCGAAGAAAATTTTGGCATCCCTTTTACAATTTCTTCTTTTTGCATGTAGTCCATTGACCCAAAGTTGACACGTCCTAACTGAACATGCCATATCCATGCAATGTCTTCAGTGACAATGAGACAAAGAACATCCTTTTGCATTTGCAACTTGTACATATGATTCTTTCTTATAGGGATAATGACAATACCTTTATCATCATCAGCCTTAGAGATTTTAGAAACATCTTTTTCAAACTCAACATGATATCCATTGCAACATAATTTCCCCACACTTAATAAATTCTTTGAAAGATTTGGAACAAAATAGATTTGGGAAATAACATATTTGTTACCTTGAGTTGTTGTGAAGGCAAGTGGTCCAATCTTGACAATGGTTAACTTCTTTCCATTACCTATAGTTACCTTTCCATCATATTTTTCCAAGCTTGAGAATAGTTTCTTATTCCATATCATGTGATTGCTACACCCACTATCAACATACCAAATATTGTTATTGTTGCCAGCATCTAGTACCTTTGTAGAGATCAAGAGTTGATCTTCCTCCTTTTCAGTATAAAATAATTTCCCACCTTTTTGTTCATCTTCATGTTATACAATTTTTTCTTTGCCCTTCTTTTCATACTTCTTCCTTGACCAACATTGAAGAGTATTGTGGGTGTTGGTACCACAAAAATCACAATGCTTACCTTCCTTTGATTGATTTGATCTTTCATAACCACAACCTATGGATCTGTCATGACTGTGTCCATGACCTCTAAATGAGAATCCACCTAAGGATCTTTGGTGTTGATTTTGATTTTGATTGGATGTCCTCTAAAATTTTGCTTGAAATGCATTTGCTATTAAATCCTCATGATCAACAATTCTTTGCTCATATGTCCTTAAGCTTCCTACAAGCTCAACCATGATTATCTTATCAAGGTCTCTTGCTTCATCAATAGCCACGATGATGGGATCATATTGTCTAGTTATATTTCGAAGGATTTTTTCAACAACATGCCCTTCCTCAAGCATTTTTCCACAAGATTCAAGTCCATTTCGAACTTGTTGAAATTAGCTGATGTATTGATCAATATTCTCTGAATCTAGCATGCATAAAGATTCAAAATCTTTCCTTAATACTTGTAACCTGACAACACAAACTTTTAATGATCCCTTGTATGAAATCTCCAGTGCATCCCATGTAGCTTTGCTAGTTTGATGCATGATAGTTTTGGGAAAGATTATTAGATCTAACCCAAATTGAATGATGAATAAGACTTTTGCATATTTCTTATAAAGCTTCTTAACTTCATTATTTTCATCTTCCTTTAAGGCCTGAAATGTTGCTTGATCAACATCTTTGAATCCATTTTCAACAAGATCCCACAGATCTTGTGAGATCAAAAATGTTTACATCTTGATTTTCCAATATTCATAATTCTCTCCATTGAAGACAAGAACTTGGAGAGACACGAATCCATGATTTTGGACCATTTTGGAGAGATTTGTTGTGAAGAATCTAAGCTAACCTACTTTGATACCAAATGAAGAATCTAAAGGACCCTAGATCTACGATCTAAGCTTAAAGGAAATAAAGAACTTTGTTAGAACAAGCACACTCTTGTTAAACTCTCTTACTTCTATATGTCTTTTATATTTCCTTCTATATTTTTAATGAATATGTGCTATTATAATTATATAGGCCTTGATCTTCCAAGAATAGATTTGGAGAGATAAGCATGAACCTTGGAAATCATGGGGATGATCCTTATCATCTTATTTAAGGATCTTCTTAATATAGAATGAACTAAACATGGAAATGGATAAGAATTACATGAATAGGATCTCATCTTATTTAATATAGAATTATGGATGAGATCTATCTAATTCTATTGTGGAACATCTAGTCATCATATTCCACAGTGGGGCTACTATGCCAAGAGATGCATGGTCATTAAGAGCATCATGCCAAGGTATTATTGACCAAGACTTTTTAGGGACACTCACTAGTTCATCTTCTCATGTGAATGCTACCAATGTGATAATGAAATGAATGCTCATATGGAGGAACCTCAGTAGTGGATTCAACCACTAGAGCCCTTTGATATTTAGAACATTGACTTCATGGGTTCCATCACATCCACATCAAATGGAAAGGCGTACATGATAGTTGCTTTTGACTATTGTATGAACTAGGTGGAAGTTGTAGCCATTACCAATTACACATCTTCTATGGTTGCTTAGTTTGTATAACAATATGTTCTAAATAGGATGGGGTGCCATGTACACTTATTTTTGATAATGGTACTCATTTCATATGCACTACTTTTCAAAAGCTCATGCAATGCTTAGGGGTTGAACATAAATTAACAACACCCTACCACCCCCAAGCCAATAGTCAAGCAAAGGTTACAAATAGGGAAATAACAAAAATATTAGTAGGAACTGTTAGTAAATATAGGAGGGATTGGAGTAAGAAACTCAATGATGCCCTTTAGGCTCACTGCTCCACTTGGAAGCTTCCTATTGGCTACTCTCCCTATGAGCTTGTGTATGGAAAGTTACCAACTCTTCTCATCCAAGTAGAGCTTTGTACACTATCAATGACATGTGACCTTGATCTTGACCTAAGTCTAGCATAGAAAGAAAGATTGATGAAGCTCAACTTACTAGATGAGAATCAATTGGTAGCCTTATCATCTAATGAGTTACACAAAGCATTCAATAAACAATGGCATGACCTTAGAATAAGAAAAGTAAAATTTCAACTATAAGATAGGGTCATCTATTGGAATCCCATGCATGTACCACAAAGAATCAAGTTCCAAATGTTGTGGTAGGGACTTTATATTACCTACGAAACCTTTCCTTCTAGGGCCATGTTAATCTACAAACTCGAGAGCCCAAACAAGAAATTGCTTGTCAACATGCAACAACTCAAACCTTTCCATGAACCGAAGAAAGTCAATGACTAAAGCACCTCAATGGATGGACATGCATGCTCAATTTATCAGATCTTCTTCTTCCTACTTAGTCATGGGAGAGATGGCCATTCATGTTAATCTATCATAGTGGCTTCTCAGTTTTTCACTTTTTGTTTTACATCATTTTTAGTACTTTTCTATTTCTTAAAATATTTTACAAATTTTTCTATATTTTATTTTACTTATGATGAGATGTAGATTGCACAAGCCGTGATATCGTGTACGCGATATCGCGGCCGCTGGGATATCGCATCCCCTGCGATATCACGTACGCGATATTGCGTCTCTCCATGCGATATTGCGTACGCGATATCGCGGTCCGCCGTCATATCTATAAATAAGAGGCGGCGCTCCCTTCATTTCCCAATCCTGGCTAGAAGTAGCGAAGCTCTGGCAGTTTGAACACTCCAGAGTTGGATTAATTTCCCATGTGCCCGCAGTAGGAGTCCTAGAGTGAACGGCTCTTTATTCGAGAAACTTTGTAACTTGAACACAAGTTGTGTACGGTAATAAAGACAAACCTGATTGGATAAACCTTGCAGTACATGATTTTGTTTTGTTGTTATTTATTGCTTTCCTAGTGCGCACGAGTACGACTTGATTACGAGCATCTACGGATGTGTATGGCTAATCAAGGAATCAGCTGCTCGTCGCAACACGTGAGTACGAATTGACTATGAGCATTATGACTACTTGGTAACCCAGTAGCATATTTCAGGATCTACACTTGGTAATCCCAGTGGTAGTCCAATGTGTATGGCTGGTCAAGGAATTGGCTACTCATCGCTAGGCTAGAACGTGTGATAAGTATGACTTGGCTACGAGCACCCACGGGTGTGTACGGCTAGCCAAGGAAT